>JAMKCH010017299.1:0-71183 GCA_023653785.1 Ophioderma brevispina
GGGGGGGGGGGGTGGTGATCGGGCTCCGGTCCGGGGTGCGTCCAAGGGCCGCCGTGACCGGCTTTGGGTGCTCCCACAGGTGAGGGGGTAGCTTCGGCTATCCGCGAAAGCGCTGAGGGGTGGCTTCGGGCCGCATCCTCAGCGTATCATCGGCACGCTGGATTTCGCATGTTCAGAATTAGGGGGGGGCTGCTCCGGTGAAGGCTGGCGCGGTATGCGCTGCCGATCCCCGGGAGATGGCGGGCTGCGGGCTTGGGGGCATTCGTGGTGGTGAGCTGTGATGTTGGTGCCCAGGTCGCCCGGGCTGATACATCGCCGTTGTGTGTAAACACCTAAAGTGGTTGCGTACCGGTGTCTTCGGGACTTCTATCCGCGACATCACGGTGGCCTTACTTCGGGTTTGTCACGGCGAAAAAGCCTGGGGCGATGGCTTCGGTATCCCTTTGTGGGACGCCGCAGTGTGATACGCATCGCTGACACCCCGCAACTCAGCCTTGCTAGTCATGCTATGCCTCCCTCAGCAGGCGCCGCACGCCGCACCGGGCCCTTCGGGGCTTGGCCGTAGCGAGTAGTGCTCCGCTTGGCTGGCCTCCGCAGATTGCCCAAGCATGACTAGGTCGGCTCAGGCCTCTCTTGCTGGTACGCCTGCTGTGGGTGCTAGTGCTGGTCCGGCCGGCACCTGCTTCCGCGGCGGGGTGTCGCATTTTTTGGGGGGCCCGGTGGGTGCCCCTGCCTCTGGCGTCCCGGCAGGGCAGCTTTCATGGCCTACCCCTGGCAGGGACACTGTACCCGCTGCAGCCTACCCTCTCAGGCTACGTGCCGCCCCGTACGTGGCTTACCTCCCCACGTCGTGCTGGACCTGTGGGCGGGTTCAATTGGGATGGTCTTTCGAGGACAAGGCGCGGGAGACCCTCCAGGCTATAGTCACTCCGCTCCTCCGCGTCGGCTGCCCAGCCGATGGCACCAGGTGCGGTCGGGGCTGCTTATGACACGCTTTCGAGCGGGGCAGTTGCGCCGCTTCTGCAGCGGATTGTCTCCTTCTGGGAGCCGGTCAAGCTGCGGCTGGTTACAGCATTGGTACCGGGCCGGGGGAAGGGCGGTGGACCGTCCACTACCCTTCGCTACGTGCCTGGGACTTGGGGTGGTCGACCCCAGCCTTATCGGCCTGTAAAACCCCTCTTAAGGGTCGGGCTGGGCGACCAGTCGAAAGGCTTCGTGGCTCTGCTGCCCACAGCCCATGCCAGATGGCTTGGTCCCTGGCGGGGAGTCCCTGGTGTCCGCTGACAAGGTGCGGGTCCCTGGCCCTACGCATTCTCCACTCGTTTCCGTTGCTCCGTCCTCTCAGGGCTCCTAACGCCGACAGAATTCCGAGTTTCGGAGGACGCGCTGGCGGGGCGGACTCGGGCTCGGAGGGGAGTCACCTTGGTGATACACCTTCGCAGCCTTCAACGTCCGCGGCAGCTGCGGACAGGAGGAGGTGGATACTCTGCCCCCGTGCACCCTCATGTTGCTGCGCAGGGCGGCCGATGTTCTTTGGCTGCCCTTGTGCGCTGAGCGGCTCTCGGCGGAGGAGGCGACAGCTCGATCTGGGGCTTCACCACCTCCTCCGAACGCGCCAGGCGTTGACGCTTCCCACAGACGGTGGTCTCTGTGGAAGCGCCCGGGGGAGGGCACTCAGAAGCTCTCAACGTATCCGGTGAAAACTTTCGCCAGTCGTTGAGAACTACCGAAGGGGAATACAACTCCTTCCTGAGGACTCTCGACCTATATATCTTGGACCTAGAAGCCAAGTTGCCAACAGGCACGGGTGTGCACCGGACTGGCTTTCCCCCACTTCTGGGAGGACCAGTTGCGGCACCTAGACCTGGACGGTTTCTCCATGGTCGCCCACGACATCAGATCCTAGTTGGGAGAGGGTGGAGTTTTCTACTCGGAGCTCTGATGCCTTGACGTCCTAGCCCTCGCTAGTGAATCGGCAACGGAGGCTTCAATGTCCTTGGCGCGTCGCCTGAGCTTCTTGCGACGCGAGAACGCCTGCTTCCCCTCTCCCCGCACCTTGAGCCCCCGATCTTGCACGGAGCATCTCCAATACAAGCCCGAGTCGCGGGACGTCCAATCGTTTTCGGATGTTCGTTCGGTGACGCACTGCTGTGCGTCTGCGGAGCGTGTGGAGGCGGAGCAGGCGCTCAAGAAGCTCAGCCGAAGATCTCCTCTCGGGATCTTCATCTAGGAAGAAGAAGAAGCGTTCCCCGCTTCTTCTTCAATCCAGCCGTGTCCCCGGCCAAGCAGGCGAAGTCGACACCGTCTCAGTAACCCAAGAAGCCCGCAGCTCCGGCAACTTCTTCTCAGAAGTCCAGGGCCAGGCCGAAGACTCGACCCCCTCCCAAAGGCCAGGCGCCTGGGAAGGGAAGAAGTCTCGCCTGAGGCACGTCGGCCGCGGGTCTCTCCTTCGGGAGGGGTCCTTACCACCTCCCCGCCTCCGGTGGGCGGCCGCTTGAGTACTTACGGCGCGGAATGGCCCGCATTTCCCCCGCGCCTTGGGGGCTGAAGCGTGAGTGGAACGGGGGGTACCCTCCGATTGGAATTCACCGCGTAACCACCGGCTACTTCCCACCCGAGACTAACCCTTCGGGGGAACCGAAGACTCAACTTCTTCTGGACGAGGTCCTCGGCGCTCTTGGCGAATGGTGCCATCTCCCCATATCGACCGGCCCCCTTACCCCGAGGGTTCTGGTCCGACGTTGCTTCTTTGGCCCCCAAGAAGGACCGGGATTGGCGTCCACATAACCTGAAGCCTCTAAATCATTATATCAAGCCGAAGAAGTTAGGATGAAACCCTCGCGTCGACCTGCGCGGGTCCTTTGAAGGGGATCTGGGCGTCTTCTTTGGATCTCAAAGACGCTACCCTAAACGTCCGTCGCGGAAATCCGACCGGTCGCTGGCTCGATTCCAAATCCAGCATAGGGCCATTCGTCGAGTTGGACGATTCTGCCCCCTTCGGATTTCCACCTCTCCCGGGGTCTTCACGATGGTGACCCGTGAGGTGGGCGCCTTCCTCATGCGTCAGGGGGTCAACCTCTAACCGCTGCATGTACCTGGACACTGGCTTATCTTAACGGTTCTTCTTGCCCGGCGAACGCCGACATGGTCAGTCGTACCGTTCAGGTCGGGCAGAGGTTGGGCTTCATAGTCAACTTCGACAAATCGATCTACACCCCCACCACCTCTCAGACCTGAGGTATCTGGTGCTCCGGCGGGCTGCAACTGCTTCCGGACATTGCAGAACCGACGGCCTAGCGGGTGGATTTCGTGGTTCAAACTGCGACATCCTTGGCGCTGGCCCACTTACGCAGGCCCCCACCTGGACTGGCTTCGCCTTCTAGGCTTGATGGCAGTCTCGTCGACATGGTCCCGTACTGTCGTTTCCATATGAGGTTGGCTTTCAAATGGCAACCTCGGGGCGCACTACGGCCGATCAAGCACCCAGATTCCCCTCTGATCCCCATCAATGCAGGGATCCGGAAGCACCTGGCGTATGGTGGTCTCACCGTGCCCCAACCTGACTCAGGGAATCTCTTTCCCTGCGCCTTCCCGTCGATGTTGTCATCACGACGGACACGTCTAATACGGGTTGGGGGGGGGTTTCACATCTCACACCCTAGACCTAAGCGCCTCGGGGACGTGGTTCCAGACCGAGGCTCAGGCCCCTGTCAATCGCCCCGAATTGTGTGCATGGAACGATTTCTTGCTTCACTTCGAGGCCGATGACCAACTCCAGGGTCCTAGTACAGTCGGACCACTCCACCGTGGGTGCCTACATCACAGCGGGCGTACTCTGTCCGTCCCTGTTCTCGACGCAATGCGTATCATAGCGTGGTGCCGGGATCCGGGGGCCATCACGATGTCCGCAATACACATTCCGGGGGCCGTCAACTTCCTTGCCGACGATATCACGCGGCAGGACGACGGCCTCTGAATGGATACTGAACCGATATGTCGTGCTTGAGATCTTCGCGAGACTTTATGTTCCTCAGATCGACCAGTTCGCCTCGAACCTGAGTAACCAGCTCCCTCTTACTGCCCCGACTCACGACCCGGGTGCGTACCCTTTTTTTTTCGGGCTATGGACTGGTCGGGGATCACGGCCTATGCCTTCCCCCCATATCCGATTCTACACCATGTGTGTCGAAAATTTGGCGGGAGGCGTGCCGTGGCATCCTCATCGCTCCCTTTTTTGCCGAACACCTTTGGTTTCGTCATGGTGGATCGCCTGGCGGCTCCGCCGCTGCTTCTAAACCGATCCGTCCGGACCCTATTGTCCCTTCCGGCGGAGGGTACGCGCCAGTCTTGTCGCTGGAGCAGCCTAGCGTGACTGTGGGTTGCCCTTAATCCCCTGCAGCGAATGCCGAATTCTGCTTTGCAGGCTTCTAGCCTCGCTCATATCAGCGTGAAGAAGGAAATCCACCATGGACGCTTACTCCCCCCCTAAAAGCGTCCTCGACCTCTACTAATTCCGCTGGTGTGAGCGACGAGAGGTGGCTCCGATTCGGGCGTCTGTAGCCGAGATCGCTGACTTTCTCAATGATCGCTTCGATAGCGGACTTGAAACTTAAACTGTCAGAAACTACAAGTCCGCTATCTTTGCGATCCATAGAGGTTTCGATGAGATCAAACTATCAGCAAAAAAAGACGATGGTTCTAATCCGCCTCCTTCTAGAGGGGATGTTTAATACACGACCTCCCTCCGGCCAGAGACGGTCCCACCCTGGGCCGTCATACAGTCCTTAGACTACTTGGGTGAAGCCCCCCATTTGAGCCTATGGCTGAGGCGTCACTAAAGCATGTCACTAGTAGGCTGTCTTCCTCGTCGCTCTCGCCTCTGGGCGTCGATGCTCGGAGATCAAGATTATCTCTATGTCAGCGTCTGAATTCTCTCTGGGACGGGTCAACATTGTTTCTGTAGAGGCCGGACTTTCGCCAAGAACGATCAGTCCTCATTCCGACACTCAACAATTATCTTACCCCGATTGCATTCATCTTCGGTGCGGGAAGAATCGCCTGTTGTGTCCCGTTCGGGCCCTTGAGTACTATAAACGTAATACTAGTCCGCTCAGGGGCTTGAACGATTCGTTGTTTCTTACGCACGCTTTCCCACGGTCCGCGTCAAACGCTACAATTGCTAGATTGCTGTATTAATGATTCCAACGCGGTTATAGGAGCTTCCCCAGCTCGAGCCCATTCTGGTCCCGTAACTCGCGTCGCCACGGGCCTACCACCGCGGAATCAGCATTGCCGAAATCTGCGAGGCTATGCCGTGGAGGGCTCCCCCACGTTCTCGTCGGTGTACTACAGAAACGTACAACTCCCCAAGAGAACGTGGCGAGAGCACTCCTGCCTAAACAACAAATTTCTACACTATTCATAAAGTTTCCTATCCGGTTGCCGACGTTGACGCTCGCCCAGGAGTATTCCGTTTGTCAAGTGAGCATCTATGTCCCCGATTTTTATGTTAATGGTATGCTTTAGCTTTAACATAGGTGTTTACTTTATGTTTAGTGCTGGTCTTGCCTTTGCTTGCAATTCTGTTGGCTGCTCGAAATATCATGCTGTCACCTCCGACTGGAGTGTGCCTAGTCTGGGTGTTTGATTGAATTATTCATTCAACTGTGGGTTAATGCATAATTTCAGTCAACATTGGTGAAAGGAAATCAGTTCATTGTATGATTTATTCAAAACACATTATGTTTTATAGAATCCACATTTAACTTAAGCTGAAATTTCCTTTTCCAATGTTGACTTCCCGATTCCGGGCCCGCCCCCCAGCATGATATGTTCACGTGTCCCCGCGTGTGGTTGAGCCAAACGGAATATAAGGAAGAGCTAACGTCGACAGCGGTGTGACCTGGGTCACTGGTCGGACCATTCGCTTGATTTAGGGGGTTCTTAGGTAATTTGGGGCATACCACTCTCATAAGGAAATCATATATTTCAGTCAACATTGAAGAACTCAGCTTCATTAAATGATTTATAAACATAATGTGTTTTTGAATAATTTTTGATCTGTATCCTTCCGTATCTACCCCTATTTGTCCTTTTGTCTACGGTGAATTGTAATGATTAAAAATATGAATTAAGGGGCCAGCCTGTTTTTACAGGTTCTGGCAAAAGACAACAAAAAGGCCAGAAAAAGGATACTTTTCTTTTGTTTTACATTTCTTGAACTTGAAAGTCAATGTCATGTAGAACCTGTAATTCTCAGCTCAACGAATTATTTAATATTTGTAAAAAAAACATGTCGCCGTTGTGCTGATACAACATTTATACGGTAAACGTATTTCATATAGGAGTCCAAGTATGCAATGAGGTATTACCATTGATTTCGTCATGCGCTGTAGAGGTTGTGGGGCAGTAGCGATGGACGGAATAAATGGTAATACCCATTTGCATACTTGGGGACTTCTAATATGAAACGTCTTCCATGTATACTCTTACCTGATGCACGTCTGTCCCTCTTTGTCTGTCCCTCTGTCAATGATGCGACCTACATCGCCTCAAATTTGAAAATAACATGTTCTTGGTAACTTGTAATCTTTCTGAAACATACATGGGCAATTTCAAGAGAATTCAAACTGTTTGAGTACTTTTACAGAAATTGACACTATGTCATCTTACATTGCGATCTACTGCAGATGCACTCACTGCAGCATAAAATATCATCAAAAACTATGTGAAGTGCATAATCCCTGGTGTTATTAACTTCCATTATTGCAATTTACCATTCATAGTCACCTGACACACAATCTATTGAGGTTTGGCCATTTCTGACCCTGGTCACCGGTGACCCTAGAATTCAGCAGTCCGTACGGAATAAACCGCATGTCCACATGTGAGGGGGGGGGGGGTGGGGGGGGAGGGGGGGGGGGGGGGGGGGGGGGGGGGGGGGGGGGGGGGGGGGGGGGGGGGGGGGGGGGGGGGGGGGGGGGGGGGGGGGGGGGGGGGGTGGGGGGGGGGGGGGGGGGGGGGGGGGGGGGGTGTTTTCTGTAAGACTGCTGAATATCTCGGTTAGAAGCGCCCAAGTTATAGTGCCTGGGTCACTGGACTGAATCCTGATTTACTCAGCTATCCTTCACAGTCTTGCTTACATGCAGCTAGCAACTTTCACGCACTTTACTCTCATGATACTGCATGATTCATTGGATCACCAGTGCCCCGTTTTACTACGAAACTAAACGACCACACCTGTTAGGGTTAAGTTATATGGATTGGGTTATAGTAATGAATTAGGGTTATAGTTAATGGCTTGGTTAGGGCTAGAGTTGCGCCTTAGGATTAGCGATGACTTAGGCTTAGAGTTCGGTACTAGTCTAAAGCCTAAAACGGGATAGGTTAGGCCAGTCCTTAAGCCTGAGTGCTAGCCATACTTGAGTAGAGTTATGGTCAGATTAGGGTTAGGTTAGGGTCAAAGACGGGTAAAAGTTAGTGTTGGGATCAAGGTTAAGCCTAGGATTAACTCATTATGTCCTACTTAACTGCTCAAACTGACAGTCATCTCATGATGCATGATACCTTCTATGTCATTTCTGTTCTCTTTTATCCGAGACTACATCTTTTAAAGCCTCGCAATTTTAATAAAAAAAATCAGGCGTAATGTAACCAATTTTAAGTATGATTTGGTTAACCAGAATGTAGTGTGGAAGCTGTGCACCCGGGCTGTGCTCTCCACTGTCATAAAATCACAATGCCTGCTCGAATTTGGATCTTTGGCTCCACTTGCATTTTTGGCATAGGGAGCAAGCCTTACCATTTCTAAGAGGCTGCCGGCCTATCAGCAATTAGGTGAAATATGTGTCTTATACACAGCAAAATAACCTAAAAAAATCTCTGCAATTACAAGCTTTTTCACAATATCTATAATCATGATTCAACTGCGCTTTCTTTATCAGCACAATGGTTATTTTCGAATCAGACGACAACTTCAACAGATTCATTAGGGTTCAAGGTCAAATTAGTCTCCTCTCCCTCCGCTATTTACAGGTTTCACACCTCCTCAATTAAAGAGACACGGGCACCTTTGAAAATGTGCCCCCACCCGCAAGATTTTTTTCAAAATCGATATTTTTGCATGTTTGTAAGGCTTTTAATATACACAAGCCCTCACCCCAGAAGGATTAGTACCAAATCAGCTTCCTTAATGGGTAAACAGAACCGATTTTATCATTTAACGACGCCGGCGAAGTTAAATTAAGCAGACGAACGAAAATGGCGTTTAAATAAAAACCACAAGACACGCACCGCCGTACTGCAAGTTTTTCCCGCTATGCACACTGTTTGATCGGTCTATAAACCTTGTGGTTTTTAATATCAACAGTGAGTACGAGTCAAAAAATATTCATGTATATACACTTTGTTGTATTAAAGTATGGAAAACTTAAAAGTTGGCCTACAATACACACCTGGATGTCTTTATCCTCATATCAATGTCCCTATCTGTTTTGGGGATATGTTATTTTTATGTGTTAACATATAATCTCTGTATCTCTTCAATGGCCTAGACTATCATTTAGAGCAAATTGAAGAAATTTCATATTTTGTGAAATGTGCCAGTGCCGGCCTTTTACGGTTATGAAGACCTTAGATTTTTCCATGACTCCATGTGTTTTGGTTATTTGTTAAAAGCTAATGGTTTAATTCAATTGGTCCTCAGAAACTCTTGTGATCTGATAAAAAAGTCCTCAATTTTAAAAGGGGGGATGGCCCGAATTTTAAAGAGTCTATAAATTTCTCACCTTGATAGAAATGGGCCTGATCGCAAAAACACAATCTGTAAAGTTTTAGCGCCGATATTTCAAACCTTTTGAAGTGAATCTAAAAACGGGCGGTGATTTTTGTAATACCCCCATCGAGACTGTGTAAAATAATAATTGGTCGACCAAATATTTTCGCTCAACATCCAAACCAAACATCCTTTGGTTTTAAGATTTCACAGAGTAAATGTGAAAAATGTTGCTTCTTCTGATACAAACCCAGAATTTTGACCACTCCGGTGAAATCTGGCGTCCTGGGGACGAGGGCTAGATAGCGATCGGGCCATGACCTTTATTAGCATAATCATTATGCGCATATATAATAACGGCATACTTGAACAATGATGCAGCACTGCTTGTAGGTGGTTACAATATCAACTTTATACATTATTTTAAAGCTTTATCTTAAGCTAGTGCGTGACATTCTTCAAAATTCAAAATTTTCATGTTTGTGTAAAAAATAATTTAAAAAAGAGAAAATCAATCAAATCGTCAGCTATTACTATTCAAAGCTTCACAGGTCCCCCAATGGAATAAATTAGGAAAACAAGCAATGTCAAGCACAAGATTCATTTCATACGCAACAACTCCAGCACGTTTCATTGAAAAATATTATAAAACAAAATCACAGGAGCGTTCCAAAATCGTACTTAAATGATTAAAACATTTGAGAAAAATGGTAAAAACATAGAGACACACTTTTTAACTTTTTAATAATTATGCCAAATAATATTCAAATTATTTTTCTCAACGTAAGTTTAAAAACAAGGACTTAAATTATCTCAATTTAGAGTTGAATAATTGGTATCAATAGCTTGTTTGTTTTTGAATATCATTTTTATTGAATCATTTTTAAATATAGCATGTTTAACAAATAGAGAACTACATTATAAAATCACTCGGTGAAAACATAAAAAATAAAAGAAATAGAATTGCGTTCTTTTCAATTGGCAGCTTTAAAATTATCGTAACTTTGGATGAGAACCGCACTGCTCCGCATTTTCCCATCAAACAAAAAGCAATATTAAAAAGACTATTTTTCTTCCCTTCTTTCTATAAGATCATATTGTCAAAACACATAATTTACACAATAATTAAGGGCTCATACCTTTAAACTGCCTATACTTTCCATGTACAAACACGCCATCAAGTAACTCTCATTTATTTTTCGCTATCATGCCGACTGGTACCCTTAAATCTTGGGTTTTCTAAGACATGCTCTATACTGTTATCCTGTCAAGCAGGAAATTACAAGGTTTTACCATCAATCCACGGTGAGATATCATACCCGACAAATTCCACCGCCCAGACGCACTATTTGAATAGAAGCACCCGGCCATTTTTTTCCCTGCAGAAAAGATATGTATTCTGGCCTGACAAAAAACTTCTGATTTACATATGCTTCGTTAAGCAGAACCCCTAACAATGACATCTGCTGAAAATTGCAGTTTTATGCAAATCCAAGCTTTTGTGAGGCGCCAACTTAAGTAATGTGGCCCCTGGTCACTAATTCTCACAATTGCCTGGCAATAGGGTTTGGGGTAATTGGAGTTGTGAAATCTAGGACCAGTGCATCAACTTGCAATTTTGAAAGCAAAGGTATGTGATTTACTGCAGATTGCTGCCAATTATCCCTCTAGGTCACATCAATCGTGTTATGGCGTTTTGTTATAGTAGATTTCAAAATAAGTGATCCTCAATTAATTAAAGTTTTTCGTCTGTCCATTCACCATGAGAGATTAAGAGGAATTATTTTAATGGCCACAGGTAAAAAGTTGATGGTATTCATACATGTAATAGTAATGTAGCTAGTAAATGAATGTTATCCTAAATATATTATTTCACATCTAAGATAGTTCGGATGTTTCATTAAAGATCAGGGATGAAACAACCGCAATTCATTTCATTAACGTTGTATCTGACTTATGGATGCCTTCAAGACTCTACCGCCGCGCCGGTGACTTGCGGTTCATGGTGGTTGAGCAGTGTTCAATTGTTTGGAACATGGAAACCTGTTCGTATCCTGAAGAACCGGTGAGGAAACCGTAAGCAACTGGTGGTTGAGTTTTGAAACCTCCCACTGAAAATATCATTCCTTTCTCACAAGCATTGGAACTAATTCATTCTTATATCAATAACACACATAGAGCTACCCCAACTTATTTTTTATTTGGGGGCCAACCTTTGTATTAAAGATTTATCGCAAAGCGGCTGTGATATCCCTGCCAACCATGGCATAAGTCCTTCTAATCATTAAAGGGAAGGGGCATTTCGTGATCCAGCTCGTCTCCCGACACTCGACTTACCTAAATGTTGAGATTTTTATTATCATCTGAACCGTTAGCCTTAGTAATCCACGGTGTGCCCAATCTTAAGTGCAATTCGGTCGCATGTTTAAGAAATTCGCATTTTTTATTATTCTTGTTCTGTCGCATAACCGGGAGAGAAATTACAGCATACAGCAAACGTAGCCTATGAGGCCGTGGAAACAAGCAGTTAACTCATAACAAACAACAAAAAAACCGCAAGATCGGAATCAGCAGCTCAAATTTTAAGCATAAGTTTTCTCAAGGAAATCACAAAATGCACCTTTAACAGACCCCAGTTGAACTAAATTAGTGCACAGAATTCAAACAAAATCCTGTGTTTGACCTCAAAATAAATGCAACAGAAACAATTTTGGTGTCGTTATACTTAGAAATGAATGAGAGAAGAACATATCAAAGTCTAGAAGTATAAGAGCGGGAATCACGTATTTTACGGGAGGGGGTTGTACAGTCAGGCACATATAACGTCGGTATAAATTTGTACTGAAATCTATACAAACATGTTGGCCTTCCTAGATTAAAAAAGTACAGTTTGCCCTGTCCTGTGGGTTATAGTTTAATAGTTATAGGGCATAGGTTCAAGGTCATCTTGGAGGAAAATTCTCATATGCTCGGATTCTTTTCAAAATGGTTCAAATTCTATAGTTCCTAAGGTCCAGGGAATAGAATACTTTCACTCATTTCAACTCTTTCACATCATTTGGTCATGTATTAGAGGTCAAACTGTAACAATGGTCCCTAATTAAATCCTATGAGGTCATTATTGTTTTACCATCTAATATCACATACTAATATACTCAACTTCAGGGCAAAATATGCATTTTCTGTTCTGATATAAGGATATGAAAAAAAATCAGCCGACAAACGATTGCCTGAAGAAATACACCAGGATAACTTGAAACCATAAATGATCCTATACTCCCTGTGCTGAAACTAATGATATTGAATATGGCCAAACTATATTTTTTCTTAATATCCTCATGTACCCGATGAGTAAGTTGGGGTACGTTTCAAAACCTGTGGCTTACTTTTTGACCCTTACAAAATATACCACCCCCTATTTTTTTCCCATTGATTTTTCCCTGGACTTTGTAACACAATTATTTCCTCTGCTCGACAATTATTGATAACACGACATTTTTTTTGCATTTTTTTAGAATTTTCTGCACTCCATGTATTAAAAGAATCGCGGCGTGTCATTTGATGCGCCTATATACTATTATGTACTCACGGTGAGCTTTTGCCTAACGATATTACTCTTGTCATGAGAATTAAAACACAGATCTCACAAGAAGCTCTGCGACCATGGTGCAACCTGGGGGTCTCACTTTTGTTGTTGGGGTAGGGATGTGGACGCGGGTGTTTGAACCACTATACCGCATACAATATAACCAAAATGACAGTATTTGCTCCTCAAATCCTTTTTTTCCGAAAGTTATTGACGTAACTAACCCTGTGACATATATACACATCCATTCTATATACCTGGGGCTAATTCTACAGTATTATTGACATCTTGTGAGTTATGAATAATTATATCGGGGGTCTTGCAGAAGGAGGAATGCATAGATTATAGCATGACTCTGGGGCGCGGACTTAGTATGGCCAACATTCTTTAGTGGAGGTTTTTGGGCAAAAGGCCTCAGAAGCTGATTGACACTGCAACATATAGCTTGCAACAGAATGCACAACCCTTTCTTTACCACTTTTTCATAAAAAAAGACCGATCATTAGGCCTATACTAAAAGTGTTGAAAATGATAGCCCATTCTTCGGCCGCTGCTTCCCCGTACTTCCGCCCCTCCCGCGTGCATTTTGGTGGAATTATAATATTTCCATGATAGGCCACTGTTATGTTAGTTGTCCAGTTTGGGATTGGAAATCATGACAGGACTAGCCTGTCGAATTTTGCTCCGTGAGTCGAATGGCGCTCGGCCAAAACACAGCATGGATGTTCACTCACCATCAACTGACCATATCCTTCAAGCACAAGTCTAAAGCGACGCCATATACTTCTACCGTTTTGACTGGCATCTTTCGATACACCCAAATAGTGTTAAAACGGACTTGGTATAAACGACTGGTAATGAAGTACCTCCAATCTCTCTCCTCTCTGAGTCAACCAATTTTGAATTTTTGTTAATCAGTGGACGGGGGTGGGGGGGGGTATTACACGTCTGTGTGCCTTCGATTTGGCATTGGGGATTTCTAAGCGGTAATTTGTTGGAACTGCTACTTGCATTTACTATGGCAGTCTGGTCCCAGTACAAATGATCTTAGTAATATCATTATAAATTAAGAAAAAATTATTGACTCAAAATCCGTCGAGGGTTAGTGGATTAACACACCCGCTGGGCAAAATATGACTTTCCAATAACGGTCATTAGATTTAAATATTCGCGACCAGGCTAGTCTTAAGTCAAGTCGATATGCTCAAACCGTTTCGATATGGCGCAGAGCGCGCCTCTCTCCTACCGTTAGAAGGATCTTTGAAATCACTGATCTCTAGCACACTGGATAGGCTATCGGCGCTCGAACGTGAGGAAACTGGCGAAGTTGAACGGTGGCCTTTTGCTCTAGCTCTATACCCAAGAACCCATCGATGCATGTAGCAAAGGAATAGGGAAATACGGAAAAGGGATTCATAATAGGCTATTTATTGCGCGTATTGTCAGGTTTGTAATATTGGTTGATGATTTCGAGTATGGGCGTGTATGTTCGAACAAAATATGATTCAAATGTTGTTAAAATTTTTTAGTCTTTAAAAATGCCATATTTTCAGGTTTTGCCAGCTCACAGACACACTTATTATGGCAGTAAGTGCTTTGACTACCTAGCATTGCACAGATAGATAGCCCTATTACTAATCCTCCTTCACAGATTTTTTTCCGCTTTACTATTATCCCTTTCCTTATCCCGCAAGTGAAACTTGGTAGGCGCCTCCCAAAGTGATGGATGGGGGTGGGGGGGGGGACTCGGCGGGTGGATCAACACGCTGGTATGGCGGGCGGGACACCACGACCACTGAATTTTTGGTAGTCCAACCCAAAGAACCGTAAAGGAAGGAAAAGGTGGGCAAAAGGGTATAGCTATCATCCTACTCTTTTCATTGAGTAGCCACCATGGACCTTCATCATTAAGGCCTAGCTTCAGTGACTTCTATCACCAAAACATGACAAATACGGATATCTAAATTATCGCACGACGCGGTTGATGGGGGCTTTACATGATGGGAAATTAGCTACTTTTTACAAAACAGAGCGTTTTAGTGATGTTTTTGAGTACAATTGAAAATATCAATTTTCCGCATCCTATATATGTATTTTCACTCTTTCCTCCCTTAACTTACTGACATCATATTGGGAATGTTGGTACTTACTTATTTTGATACCAGTGGAAAGAAAACGCAACGCAAAGCTATCGTGTGGTGCAAATTAATGGAATCGGATTTAAAAAGGAAAAATCACAGGGGTGGATGGTCCCCCCCCCCCCCGAGAAATTGTTGTTTACAAATGCCCTGTGACTAGAGCTGGACCGCATCTCCTTATTCTTGCTTTCTGGAAATGACCTCGTTATCATCTTTTTACAGGCTTTAAAACAAGAGATTTGGGGCATGCACGTTCTATACTAAGATATTTTGGAGAAAATTCTGGGGGGGGGGGGTCTTGAATTTTGGTCGGGTACCAATGCTCTTTCGCAAAAAAAAACACATAGCTGCAAATGGCGAGACTACCTCTAGGGGTATAAAATATCACATAATACGTTCTACTAGGGGGTATCAAATTCAGCTGATTGTGACTGTTCAATGATAAGAAAGGAAAATGTAACCTAAACATATCACAAATTAACACCCGATTGTGTAATTTTTCTTGCAATATAGCAAACAAGTTTATTTGTTTTGGGTATATTGCTATTTAAAAAAAGGTATTTAAGTCCGTGTTTGAGAACAGGTCGCCCGCAATGGGTATAAGGTGTCCCCTATATTAAAAAAAATAAAAACCCTGAAAACAGTATACATTTCACAAAAACTGGCCTTCCTTGAGCTCCCGTTAGGGTTTATTTTCACTAGACTGAAAATTGGTCTTGTTAGCCCTTTAGGGGTCAATTTCATAACTCCTGGAATGAGCATCCCGCCCACCCACCCCACCCGCCAATCGGATAAAATCTTGCTTTTAAGAAAAGATAATGCACTGGCAGTCTATGGGTCATGTATAACTGGCACAAATCATTGTTAATCACTTGTAATTAAAATTGGAAGGACTGAAATGTTTGTCCTTGACCTTGGGATACTATAAACTCTCTAGTGACACCCTGTTTTGTGATATTTCAATATCAGCCAGCTACCCTTGGGCCGCAATGTGATCCTTTCTACGTGTAATCGCAGGCGAAAAGAACTCAACGAATTTAAATACTAATTTATAGTGAACTAGAAGTATTACCGCTCCATACTAGTATTCCCACGGAGTTATAGCATTTTAGAGGCACAGCACGATAGTCTAGTAGCAATGGCCTGGGCAAGTGCAAATACAGTATTATGAGCAAGTGTAATAGGCTATAACGACTTGTACCCATGCGCACCAGTATCATCACTAATCGGATCGGCAAAATTGCCTATAATACATTTGTTTACTTCCACTCACAGTTAATTTCATGCAACACGGGCAACATTCTCCATCACACATTTGTGCCAAACGCTGATTTTTTTTACCAATTTGACAGAAAGATATAAAAAGGCATACTTGTTACTCATAACCATAGAAACCCGTGTAACCGATTGAATGTTTTGGGTAGAGCAAAGGGGCGCTTGGTGCACTTCCGGTTTCTTCACCGGCTCGCTATCAGTCAGATCGTACGGAGCATTCACCCTATCCATGTGTAGAGTGCAGTGTTTGAAACAACTACACCCGGAAGTTGTTGCCGTTTTGAATGTGGGTCTGTTGCTGTTAGGGTTGGCATGTCTACCCCCCGCCTTCAATGATGACAATCTGGTTCGTATGAGGGTCGTATTGGCGCCATTGATGTCAGACAATGTGGCAGCGCATATTAAAAGGACCGATGCCCAAGGGTGTAGGGAGGGCCGCAGCCTGATTTTTTTTTAGGATTTTATTTTTTTTTTTGTGTTTTTCTATACTTGGGGATGCATCCTGTTGGTGAGTGGCATTCCAAATAAATAAATAATAATTTGATTTTATGTTAATTCACCTACTGTGGCCGCTGAACCGAGGCAGAGGCAGAGACTGTGTGACAGTCTATAGAGACTCTTGCTGTGATGAATTTTAACCGAAGTGCTGCGCAGTGCGTCTGAAAGTGGCCGTTATATGCTGGTCTAACTTATGCTAAATAAGGCCGCCGGAATAGGACCACAAACATTATTGGTTTATACTCCAAGTATTTTGATATCCCTAAGGCCAAATATCGACGACAAAATATCCGTCAAAAATCACCAACACCATTGTTCATATTTCATAGGAGAAAATGCGCAATGTTTAACAGGAACCTCTTTCCTCGAATTGGGGCGCGGTTATGACAAGAAGAAGAAAAGCATCGTTATATGGAGTCGCAAATTAAGACACTCGTACAGGCTTGTTCCCATGCAAATACTTCATTTTCGGCAAGACGCCAGTTTTGAGATTTGATTTGATGGAAGGTATAGAGGTACTGTATCCGTTTGTTTGCTTGTTTGGGTGGTATTTTTGTATAGATAAAAAGCCAGCATAACCAACCACAATTAGAACGCACGCCAAATCCGTAAACTTATTTTTATTTTGTCTTATTTAAGCCTGGGTAGATCAGTCAGTGTTCAGACACTGTTTTCAAATGATGCCCAGGGATCTTCAGAACGAATTGAGACAGCCAGTGGTTTTCACCCTACTTTTAATATCGAAAGCTCGGCTGCGATATCATATAAAGGTGTGATTCTCATAGTATGGTGCCCCTGCGTTATTGGATTTGTCGGCTATTTTGCTACAATTTGATTTTTGTCTTTTCTTACACACCGACACCTAGGAACTCGAATATGGTTGTTCCCATTTTTTTTTCGACGCAAGCTTTTGGCAATGGCCATCTTGGATTACAAAAATGACCGTTTTTTATTTCAAATATATTTACCCCCTATCTCCGTTTGTGGGCGAGAAAGAAAGGTAAAATCGGTGTTCTAAATGCGCATTTTTGTGATGCTAAGGTTGCTATAGAAACGCATCATTAAAGTTGTCACTGAATTTCTTCTGGCCGCCATCTTGAATTCAAAATTGGCCGCCATGTTGAATATATTTTGGGGGCCTGTACGTGACTTCTGAATAACATCGCTAAAACTGTGGAAATACCCAGCGTTGTTCTACGTAAGGTTTCTAAGAAACCGTTATTGTAAGTTGGGGGCGACTATTTGTTTTGGCGGCTAATCCTTGATTCAAAATGGGCCCCCCGCCATGGTTGAAATATACTTTGGCCTGTATATTGACCTATTAATAACATACAGCGCTAAAAAGGTCGCAATACACCACGTTTGTATACTAAGGGTTTTCTAAAGAAACCGTTATTTAAGTTGCACTGATTTTGTTTGGCGGCTATCATTGAATTCAAAATGGCTGCCATGTTGAATATACTAGCCTGTATATTGATCTATTAAACAATAGGCGCGTTAAACAATGGTGGCATACCCCATGTTTGTGATACTAAGGTTTCTAAAAAAACGTATTTAAGAAGTTGCACTAATTTCGTTTGGGCGAGCCATCTGAATTCAAAATTGGCCGCCATGTTGAATAAACTTTGTCCGTATCTTTGACTTTAGAATAACAGACGGGATTAAATACGGTGGCAATGCCCATGTTTGTGATATTGAGGTTGCTATATAACCATAATTTAAGTGGGCAACATAATTTTCTTTTAGTGGCCATCTTGAAATCAATAAGGCCGACATCTTTAACCCCCTCGTCTTAAGCCTTTTGGCATAGTTTACTCAGGGGGGTTGTTAACCACCCCCCTCCCTTTGGGATTTCTGTGCTTATGATTTTGATGGTGAGTGGATAGCGTTGGTTCCCTACTTTCTATTGATACCAAAAAACAGGAGCTACTAAGCATGCGCAGTATATGTTATAATCATATCAATATTATCAGATCATATTTTATTTTGTCACTTCACAAAACATGTATAGACCATAAAAGTTAAACCTAATAATACAGATAACCATAGGTATGTACAATGAGGCATTATTTGGTTGTATAAAGAAGATAAAGTAAATACTTAAGAACTATGGTTAAATGATATCTTACTTTGCAAAAGTATAACATATGAGCCAATTAGCAGGAGACCAATACAAGCCGATTTTGAGATGGCATACATTGGTGAAAGGGACGAGGACACTGCTACGGCACAGGCGTGAATCGCATTGCCCTCTGCAAAAGGGTAAAAAAAGTACTTAATAATCCCAAAATAATAGCCATGGGGGGGGGGGCAGACGGTACAAAAATTGTACATGACAGGACAAACTAGGACAAACATGGTGTCTACTAATGTTTATAGATTAAATGATCTAAACATAAGTGTAATATGGATATGGATATATGAATATGAAAATACGAAAGATAAGAGGAAAAAGTAAAAGTAAATGCTATAAGAAGAAGGTCATCATACAGGCTTGACAAGAGACTTTTTAAAATAAAGCTTATTTTTAAAGGATGACTAGGGAGGGGGTATTCTGGAGTTCAGAGGCGCAGATTGCATCCTACTTAGGACGGGCATTGTGGATTTGGAGGTATATCTGGCAAGAACAGGTTGGTTGTGTAATGAAGGGGTCCTTAGCATGCCTGCCTGTATCATAAGTGTGGGAAGGAGTGTCACGTTAAAGAAGTCTTCAGAAATAAGATCCAATGGAAGAAGATGGGGGTGCACAACTGGTACAGCAAAAAGAGGCAGTTGGAGTTGATAGATATCGGCGCAGCTTAATAGCTAGAAATAAAGATCATGACGTCATAAAATCCACGAGTTGGCAAATTGGCGTTTGCTACAAAAAATCAAGGCGAAAATCCATTTTTTTGTGGCGAAATACTGTAGGTATACATCGGATTTTTCATTCATTGCGGTTTTTCAGCTCTTGGCATTGACTAGTTTACATAAAACATACGAGTTTGAGAGCCATACTTTGCAGAACACTTTCAAAAATGTAGCCTAATTTTTTTTTGGTGGCAACCACCCCCTACCTTTGATTTTGAAGGTATACACTAACCCTGGTGAAGGTGCTAAGTTCACATAATTTTCGCTATTGACTGGAAATGAGAAAGTAATAATCCGGAAGCTTTTTACAAAAGCCTTTGTCATTTTAGCGCATCGGAGGAAAGTTCAATAGGGGGTGTTAACTCCTGTAAGACGTGGGTTAATATACTTCGGCCTGTATCTTGAGTTGGAAATAACTTCGAGGGCTAAATAGAGGAGGAGCTCGGACCCAGGTCAAACATCATCGTTTACCCCTCACTACAGAAAAGGTTTGACACCTTTGGTAGTTAGTATGGACCCTCTACATCAATGCTAGGTAGGTAGTACTCTATAATTGTGGTATCACTTTTTCAATAGGGGCCAATTTAAGTTTACACAGGGGTAAAATTTTTAAAATGGTCCAGTCATGTTGAAATGTATGCCATATTGTCCGTCTAGTCATAAGGATTCCAAAAATGTGTAGATTGTACGATCTATGACCATTGGTTTTGGAGTTACAGGGTAAAAACTGCTAAAATGGTAAAAAAAGGTCAATTTCTATTTGTACAGGGGTCAAAATCAGAAGTTGCTCCAATTTTGGTAAAAAATGTAAGAAGTTGTTCATCTAGCTTAATGAGTCAAAATAAGGAATAGTTTGTACCATCTGCAATGCATAGTTACCATGCTATGCGACAAAATAGGTCATCGGGCAACATAATCCAATTGGTGTTGACCTTCTTTGACCCCTATCTCCGTAAGTAAGCATTTAACACAATCAAAACTATACTTTTTAGGAGTCCTCTTACCTCAGGCAATAATTTGCAAGTATTTAAAATATAATCAGATTAACTTTTAATGTTGACCACTGTACAAATTGAGATTGACCTTTTTTACCATTTTTGTCATTTTTACCCCTATAACTCCAAAACCAATGGTCGTATGTGGCACAAACTATACATTTTTTGAATCCTTATGATTAGATGGACAATATGGCATACATTTCAACATGATTGGGGCATTTTGAAAAATTGACCCCTGTGTAAACTTAAATTGGCCACTATTAAAAAAGTGATACCACAATTTGAGAGTACTACCTACCTAGCGTTGATATAGAGGGTCCATACTAACTACCAAAGGTGTCAAACCTTTTCTGTAGTGAGGGGTAAACGAACTCCTTAAATAAGGCCCCTATGATATTCTGCTCCTGCTCTAAAAAGAATTGAATTTGACCGTTCCGATTTTGTTCGATCAGCTGTTTGGCCACTATTTTCAATACATTTCTCCCAATATCTTGGCTTCCAAGCTTCCTAGGAGGCCAAAAAGATAGTAATACCAATGTATGTGATAAGGTTTCAATGATGCTACTCTGGGTTCTACCAACTTGCCACTTTAAGTTGTAGCCCATAAGGTAAGGTAAAAGGGGACAGACCTGTGTTTCAAAGTCTGGTGGCTAGTGTACTTAGTCGGATAGAACTTGGAGAGAAGCGTCAAGTGATACTAAAAATAATATTAATTCTTATAATGCGCGGCAAATCCACCAGAGTGCCCAAGACATTGCCGTGGAGTGCATTATAGGCGGGTACAATACAGCGAGTAAATCCAGAACGACATGGAAGGCTTTATGGAAAGGAGTCTTGATTTTAGATGCAGGAGGAAACCGGAAACCTGGGCCGAATTGGTGAAAGGCGAGTCGATGAGCCACTTCACCAACCCGTTCGCCCACTAATGCAATTTTATTGCTAATATTTACAGACCAAGGTGTTTAGTGGAAGAATCCACCGACCGAGTGCCATCTTGGCACCCTTTGGCAATTGGGGTTACTGAGGTCACAAGTCACACTGTAAGGGGATTAAATTTCTAAAAGCTTCAGTAAAGTTATGAAATATTACAAGTTCTTCCTCCAGTCAAAAAATAGTAAAAAAGTCAATGGTCACAATCATCCATAGGATGCCTAATTAACTAGGTATAGGACAAAATAGGTCAACGGATAACAAATTAATCTTTTGTGCATGGGTCATATTTTAAAATGCTTCAGTTTAAATAAATATTAAGCCTCATTATATTTTGAAAAGGATTTTAACACTTAAGTGCCCAAGGGGGGGGGGTTCCATAGTACCAAACATTTGATTTTTGCGATTTCTCGGTGACGCAATCAAATTTTTCAAGGAGTTTTGTGCTAATGTCTGATGTATGAATACGCTTCTCCTGATACTAAAAAAATTTCAATCCGCCACGGCTTATTAGCATAAGTAGGTTGGGCCCTAGGAACCCCCCCCCCCTTGGGCACTACCGGAAGTGAAAAAAAACAAGATATGTTACTAATAAAAAAATTAAAGTAATTAAAATGTGGGAGTTATTTGCATTAGATATATACCTTAGGAGCAATTAATTAATAATTAATAAACTTAAATAAATAACCTTTTATATGCTGATCGCATTCAATTTTAATTTGCATGACTGCTCTTAACTTGTAAGTCTATGGGAAAAATAAGGTGATTTTGAAGTTTCTGAGAAAAATACAGGATGGTATAAATGGGCGATATTTTGCAATGATTATGTAATTGGATGCTAGAGTCGATATAATGAATTATTTTGGTTCAAAACCTTATTAGGGAGTTGCTGAGGATGGGAAATGTGCGAACCAATCCTTTTCGGAGAGTGAAATTTCCATTGGCCATAGGTCATAGGTCAAAGGTCGGATTTCAATTTTTATTGTGGGTATGTGGTTCTTACGGACCCCCATGTACTTGTGTTAGTGTCATGATCAACTCCCATGGGAAACGGGTATCTGGGTTGGGTCCCTAGGAACCCCCCCCCCTTGGCACTCACCGGAAGTTTTTGAGCTTGGGCACTTAAGTGTTGTTAAAAAAAAAAGTACAGTTTGCCAATATCGGCAACTACTTTAATACTAGGATGTCAATACGTTACAATGGCCACATAGACAATAGGGTTGTTAAGTTTCAGCAAGTTTATCCTCAAGACGACATCTTAGATCTAACACACTATACATTTTCAGAACCTGGAAATAAAAATAAAAGGCAAAATACTTTCGGTTACACAGTGCAGTTTGAAAATTTGATCCCGTACAAAAGATTTTTATCCATTTGACCTATTTTGCCTACACATCCTTTATCAGACATGTAAAGACACGTTCCCATTGACTTGTATCATTTGGACTTCGGGAAGATCTTGTGATATTCCGTAACTTTATTGCGGAACTTGGAAGATTTAATTCACTAATGTGACCTGTGACCTCAATAACTCAAATGACCCAAGGGTGTCTAAGGTGGCATCAGTGGATTATTAAAAATAGGCACTGGTTGTCACTTTCAGCAATAAAGTGTGGCATTAATAGTATCAACTTCACGAATCATACTGTGATCTTCAATAAGGCCTTGCCCGACTAGGATTCCACAGCTCAGCAGCAGTATACCTAGAATTATCATTTATAGAATGAGTTCACAGAGATATGTGGGGAATGTGTGTGTGTGAATAAATAATGCCAGTGTAAAAGTGGAAATTACCAAAAAAAATACGAAAAGCAGACAAAGAATTGAAAAAACAATGATATGTAAACAAAAAACGAATAAAGTAAAAACTACATAATTTAGTGTTGCAGACCAATAAGAAGCTGACTCAAAGAAAATATGGGCGAAGAAATGATTACAGAGTAATATGATGAGCCAGTCGGTTATTTACATGGGACATATGCCTGTGGACCTCAAGTGCAATTTTGAGTTGATGTGACGTAGTAGAGGTTTATACCAATTAATAAGCAGAAAAAATCATCCATTAACTATAGGATGGTCCTGAATGTACCTTGGGAGTGTTGAGTAGTTCTTACCAAACTCTTACTACTGTCAATACTGATGAGAGAATATCCATTGTCCACCAGTGACAAGACAACGTTGATTAAAAAGGTAAACAACCTTTTTGATCAGTAAAATCTGAAGTTACCAACCTTACACAATGTAGTTTTACTCACGGAAAGGAGAATTGTACTTTTTTTACTAGTGCAGTCAAAAGCTAGTATCAACTTAGTGGACGGAAATTGTGGAATCCCCAGTGTCACAAATATGGGTATTACCACCATGTTAAGCCCAGTATGTATTCACAAGTCATGATACCGGCATAACTGAATTGACACATGTCGGCCATATTGAATTCAAGATGGCCACAAATGAAATCAGTTGCACTTTAATTATGGTTATATAGATACCTCAATATCACAAACACGGGTATTGCCACCGTTTTAAGTGCCTATATGTTATTCAGAAGTAAAGATAAGGCTAAAGTATATTCAACATGCGGCCAGTTTGTAATTCAGAATGGCCGCCAAACAAAATACCTGCAACTTAAATAACGGGTTTCACTAGAACCTTAGTATCACAAACATGGTATGCCTCCGTTTTAGCGCTGTATGTTTTTCAGAAGTCAAAATACAGGCTAAAGTATAGTCAACAAGGGCAGCCATTTTGATCCAAGATGGCGCCAAACAAAATTAGCTACAACTTAAAAAAAAAACGGTTTTATAGACACCTGAGTATCCAATATGTGTATAGGAGGAACAATTTACCTTCTATGTCGTCCAAAAAGGAGGTATGAGGGAAAAAATGTTGAAATAGCGGCCATTTTGAAATCAAAGATGGAGGCGAACGGTTGGTCGAAAAAATGGGAACAACTAAATTCGAGTTTCTTGGCCTCAGTTTTACCTAAATGACACAACATCAGAATGTAGCAAAAATCCTTAAATAACACAATGAACCATACTATCAGTGTATAAGGGGAAGACGGCGTAACGTCCCCTCCGAAGGAGGAGTATCTCCTGGTTCGTTTGCCAAGTCCAAAAGGAAACCGCGGGAGCGCGGAATTCCAGTTTTAATTCAATAGTTCTTACAATCAAATCCAGAATTAGACCCAATTAAATCCCCGTAAGGGCCTCTCGCTGGGGCTCAAACCGGAGACCTTCTGCGCCAAGGCGAATACCCTAACCAGTCGGGCCACGCTCTCCTAAAAAAAGGCCGTTATTTAAATTAGAAAAAAAAGAAAGAAACCTAATGTATGTTACCCAAACAAACCAGGGACTAAACCTTGCCTCTCATGTAGTAACCTGGGGTCCGTCCCCAAACTCTGCGACCATACGGTTGTACTAACTCATAGAATGCCCACATACAGACCTTCATACCAGTTATACAGTGTTTGGACAACTTGGTCCACACCGGCATGACATTGATGGACGTATAGATTTACGACTGAGTTCGGGAACGGAGCCCGGTTACTAACGGCCAATTTGACTGGCTTGGCTATTCTAGAGTTATATAATGTGATTATAGCGAATCAGAGACATGGTAATGAAAGCATAAAGTAAAAGGTGCGAACAGACAAATGGAAGGTCTTATTTGATGGGGTTACTGAGAAGGTTATCATATAAGCTTATGATCAGTAGGGTAAATTCACCATCATGAAGCCAGTCAAGTACATGATAAATCAAGGTTTGGTAAGATAAACATATCAATAAAGTGCAAGTATAAAAACTCTAACTAGACACATGTTTTTTTAATCAACCTGATAGTTAGGTGAAAAACAAAATTGCGCGTTCGAGATTAACCCACAATCACGGCAAACACCGAAACGTTTCTTGTTTATGACGTCTCGTGTACGCCTAAGGTAAGAAAACCTTTCAAACACAAATAAATGAGCCTTGTGCACAAGTGATCTGAATTTTATATAATATAAACAGATTTTAATGATTGATTGGTTCAAGAATTTGGTTTGTCCAAAACAACTTACATAAAATTACACCCCAATTTTGAGAGATCATGGAGACTTAATTGTAAACAAGAAGTCCATAATCGCCACAAGAGCGTTGCAGTTCAACGGATGATATGTCCTCACACGAAGACTCCAAAATGACAGCGCACAAGCTCATACAAAACTCCTCAGGTTTATATTCCAAGGGAATCTTCAGTCCTGAAGGTAATCTTGTCCGGCAGTACAGACGTCAAGGTTAAATTAAGTCCCGCGACGATAATAAAACCACAGCTATATCAGTCCAAGATAATCACCACGGATTATCTATCTGTCCACAATTGGAATCCTATTTTGATTCCCAGCACTTCGGCTTCAAAGACGACAGTAGATTCAATACAGCCTCTCTGCTCACATGGAATTATATATCCTGCACTAGGTACTTTACATGTATGCTCCTTAAGACAAGAGTAAAACTAGCTATCTTCAGCTACTTGTTTTATACTAGGGATGATGGCTAGAGAGTCCTTCCAGGCTAGTATTTACTACTCACAGATAGGATTCCCCTTTATAACAATAATCATACATATTCTTATGCATAATCATGACCTTGCACCATCAAAATCAGATTTCACTAATCAAATAAAATCACTTCATATTATAACTTTGGGGGAATCCCAGGATCTTGCAACGTTTTGTCTTTTAAAGCATAAACAGGCTGAGTCAGTTACTAAGTTAGCATCTTGGGGAATCCCCCCAATGCCCCTGGTGCAATCTAAACGGTGCACTTAGCAAAACAAACTAGGGGTAGTCCCCTTTCTCTTTTTATGTAAACAAAATACGTTTCCCGTGAGAAATTTTATCAAATAAAATGAGAAAAATAATAATATATTTTTTTTTAAAAGTTTAATCAGAAAAAATGGAGGCTAGATAACACTTGCAATATAACGTATGATAATGAGTATATTGAAAAAGCTCTATGTAGCTGGAAATGGGACACACCATATTGGGTGCATGGAAACGGGTAGTTTGGGGGTAATCCTCAACGGTAGCTCGGAATTACCCCAAACCAGATAAAGTTTGTAATCTCATTAGGCCTACTTTCATAAAAATCGACATGGACGTACGTGACACTGTCGTAGGTGTTTTTAATGGGGAAGGAACCATAGTTCTATTAAACCCCTTTCTCTCTTCATGTTAAGTTTAAGTTTGATTTAATCCAAAAGCAACTAACGCCCTAGGTGGAATACCGAAACCACTGCGTTTTTTTTTTTTTTTTTTTTTTTTTTTTTTTCGGGGTTTACCCCGCTCGGGATTATGACATGTCCTATTAGGCCAGTCAAAATAGAATGAATGCTGCATACCCAGCGCTAATTGCAACAGAATCAATTCCAACAGAATTGTATGGAGAATACCGGTAAAAACAACATATCAAAAGTCTACTTAAATCAAGGAGTGGAAAATATGTTATGGGGGTAAGGTTATACAGGGGTCAAAATATGAAAAGTATCAAAACGCGTTAAAAAGTATGCCAACGTGTTCGTTACATTCCAGGATTTAAAAAAAGGTATAGTTTGCCATATCTGCAGGTTGAGTTCAATAGGGTAAGAGTCAAAATAGGGTTCAAGGTCACAATGGGGTAAATTTAAGAAAGAAAGGGTCTGGAAGTTAATCATTTATGGGCGGAATAAGGTGTCGAGGTCGGAAAAACTGAATAATGGGCGAGGCGCAGCCGAGCACCATTATTTTACAGTTTTTCTGGCCGAGGTGACATATGAGCATAAAATGGACACTGCAAACCCTTTATTTTATTCCATTACCTTAAATAGCTTGATTTAATAAGAAATGCTTTGGCGACCCATTATGCAGAATAATGGGCAGTGAACTAACCAATCAGAATGCCTGTATTTTCAAATATGGGCAGCAAAAGGTAATAGAATTTCAAGATAATCCCGTTCGTTATAAAAAATGGTGTTCAAATTGTTCGTCTAATGCTAGAGGAACCCGACAATATACTGGTGCACCATCTATAATATTTCGTTGCAAAATTGGAAAGCAAAATGTGACCGGGGGCTATACACGATCTATAAGAGGTCACTAGTCATAGCTCTGTAATTTTATATGAAAGTTCCAAACAAAGGAATCTTATTCTACATTTACTTAGTCTAGTGGGACAAATTGAACATTTACAACCAGTCCGATCAAAATCGGGCCATTCTATGAATTTTAACCTTACCCGGATGACCTTGAACTGTTATAGCCTATTGTACTAAACTATAACCCTATATAGCAAACTAACCTTTTTTTAAACCTTAGATAGCCCAATAGAATGGTACTCATATTTAAATCAATCGAACAATCTAATTTTGTTACCCTGTACAAACTTTCCCTTCCCCCCCTTATTTCTACATGTTCCACTATTTTGGTAGACTTTTATATATTATTTGGACTATTTCGCAGTATATAAACACCAAAATTGTTTGTTGGCAATTTGTGTGGTGTCAATCATAAATTATTGGTACTATAATGAGCCAAACATAGATACTGTAAGAAAGTGCAGACTAGAGGGCAAAGAGGACCGGTCAATATCAGTTTGTTTTATCTTTCCCGATAAACAAAATATCGCAGAGCCAAGATTTCATGTTGCAGTAAACTCATCCCACCGTAATATTGATCGGCCTAATTTTGTTATGATCAGCGCGGGACCTCCTCTGCCAGTTGTCTGAACCCAGAATGGCATTTTTTTGAGCCCACTTGTCCCAAGAATCAATGGTGCATTTACAAATGAATGACCAGATGAAATGCCACTTCTCGCTTGTCTTATTTCTAGGGGTGAACCCACCCTATCACTTCCTGTACAACTTATCAATTCGTGTATTAAACATGGAAAACTTATCGTGATGTTGGCCCTCTGGCTTCCGCCTTGGATATTCTGTTCCTCTCGGTGAGTTAATCATAATACAATAATTTCAACAAATTCTTTGAAGTATAAAATAATTTCACCTTCATCTTGATTGTCGTATTCCGTAAAAACCTCATTAATGTTCATTTCACTATAGTAAACCCGGGGCCACTTGTATTCAAAGGTGGGATAATGAATTCGTGAACAAGAAAAGCTAAAAAGGGTCTTTTTTTTTCCAACAGGCGATGTACGCGCTTACATTATTTAGGGTATCAAAAACCGCAAAATATTAAAAATGGTCTGTTTTTGCGTATCCTGAATTGGATGTACGCCCAAGATCAAAATATAAAAAATATTGTAATTTACAAAAAGACAGACCTAATAAGGTATATACACACAATGCATTGCTTACTTGTTTAACAAAAAACGCCCGAAAAGAGCCGGGCTTTTTTTGGACTCCCTGCCTCACCACCGCCGGGGGGTCGGATCCTCCCCCCCTGTGCTCTCGGAAACGATTGATGAACTATCATATTGTGGTATCCAATGGATAGCTATTGCCCTCTTGAGTCCATTGATACCGAAAAAAGTACAAACATAACCTTTTATGCCGTCACAGTGCGTCAAACATGACGTCATTCAAAAATGCGAAAATTCTAAAAAAATCTCAAAATTTTCTGGTTGTTCGCCATTTTTTTCAAGCAAAAGTTAGATTTTTTTGGCCATGATGTTGTCCAAGTATGGCCACACTGCTCTTACAAAAATAAATCAAAGCAGATAAAACCTCGTGTAACTGTTACTTAGCAGACAAAAAATGGGATTTCTGCGTTCCGCGATTCAATGGGAATGGCGTACGGTAACGACCGCCGTCATAACCGTGTTCCGATTTTTGTTCAAAATGGTGCTTATACGAGCCAAGAGGCTTCAAAAAAATGTCATGGAGTTGTCGGTCGGCGTGAAAAAATCCCAAATAGGTGAATACGACAAAAAACGCGAGGGGCGGAGGGTAAGGTAAGCAAAACTGACAAACGACTTGTTTATGGTAGCAAAAAAAGACAAATGCTTGTTTAGGGTCGTTCTTATTCTGTCAAGGCTCCTGAATTCAACTGGGAGCAGGCAAAGTGGGGGCAGTAAATGTACCAACCCTGTTTTTAGTCGGTGGAATACTTGTTTAGGTACATTTCGGAAGTCCATTTCACGCATCATATCCACCATTTGATATACACCCACACCCCCCCCCCATGCCGTTGATCAACTTTGTGGTAGCGGGCCTTCTTGAGTTTTGGTTTTTCTGAGTGAGTGGTTCCTCCTGCAGTTGTTTCGATAACTAAACAAAACTTCGCTTTCGAGTTGTTTCGAAATATTCTAGACCGTAAATGCCACTGGGCCGCCTGTATTTACGGTTAGAAGTCTAAACGTACCAGAAATGTGCGGAAAGTTAAACCAAACAGTTTACCGGTTAATCTTGCATAATCATCCTCCATCCTCCTCCATTATCCGATCTGGAAGCTTAAGTTTTTGCAAGAGCAGTCGACTGGCGAGAACTCATTCACATATCAAAGTCCAATCGTCGATGTTTCTGCAAACGCAACGGCCCCGCCCCTAATTTCTTACACTCTCCTCGGTCTCTCAACTTCGAGGGTGTTTCTGTAAGGTGACACATCTGACCCGCTTCTAGTCGGTCTCCATTGTGCCCAGATGGAAAATGGTGTTCACTTTTATTTGAATCGATTTCTATGACAAAATTTTGCGTAGATTACGAAAATACAGGTCGGGTTTTGATAAATTGTGCCCAAAGTATCTTTACCGGGGGTGCTCCTACATGGGGTCCGAAATTAGGTTGAGTGTTTCCCCACGTCCAAGTATGGTACTAAGTTCAAATTATATTTTTTGAGGCATGACAAAGTCAATGCGATACCTTAAAAATCCAATATGCTGCCTCTACCCTCAAAATCCAAATGGCGGGCCAACAGGGCTCATTTTAATAAGTAATGTAGGCCCAATATTCCAAGTCCAAATTCAATGATATTTTTTAGTTATCACATATGTTGTTGACAGGAAAGAATCCAATGAAGCTACTTTTTACATCCAATCTGCGGCCTTCACTACCTCACAAATCCCATGGCGCCAAAAGGGTGATTGTAATAATTAATGTAGGCCTCCCTAGCCCATATCCAAATTCAAGGATATTTTAGTTTATAGCTATTATTTTGATCACGAAAAACCGATGACTACTTTCAAAATCCAATATGGCTGCCTTCACATCAAATAAATCCCAAAGGCGGACAAAAGGGCAACATTTAATAAATATGTAGGCGCCCCATAGCCCAATCCAAATTCATGATTATTTTAGTTTTATATATCATTTTTTTTGAACACGAAAAAAGCCATGAGATCCTTTACCAAATCCAATAGCTCCTTCTACCCTCAAAATTCAAAATGGCGGCCATAAGGTGTATTTTAATAAAGAATGTATCCCCTATTCGCCAAGTTCAAATATCAATGATATTTTAACTTTATACATATTTTTTTGAAGACTAAAAAGCAAATGGGGATACTTTCAAAATTAAATGGCTGCCTTTAGCCTGCCAAATCAAGAATTGCGGCCACAATGATCCGTCCAAATGACGGAATTGACATTTCAAGTAAAATGAATGATGATATTAGTACCTTACCAGATAGCACTGCAATGATGGTCCAATACTGACAATATTTAGTTTTATATTGGCCTATCTTGGCTTACAATATTGGTAAATATATTTTTTCTCATGGGCCCAATTTGGCCATCTTAAACCAACAATGATTATTAACCAATGTTGCCGGTGTTGTGTTCCATGATGGCCATATATGTTCTTTTACCACAATTATTTTAAGAATTTTTTCAAACTGCTATTTTTAAATGAAATTAATTAGATCATTTCGAGCTACTCACTAGTTATATTTTTAATGAACTGGTATAATATAGTATAATGGCATTGAAATAATTTGCTCTGTTTAAAAACCCTTGTTGAACATATTAGTGTATTCCTATATGACTGTATTTGACTGAGTTCTCGCCCTGCTATTTTAAGCATCAATTGCCTTTTTAAGTCAATATGGGCCAAATGTTATCCCTAATTGGCTCTATATTGGCTGCTTGTCTTGGGGTCAATAATTCTTCACCATATTGGCCAGTACGGGGTGCTATATGAAGCCCGATGCACAGCTTCCATGAAACCCATTATTGCGCAATATGCAATAGCTCCGTGTTACCGATGGCAAAAATTTACCAACGAAATACATATATTGCCCGTGAGATCCAATAATGACCATAAAGAAAGCCACCCACATAATGCCGATGCCAAGATTATACCGATTGTGAAACCATTGTTGGGCCAATATATTGGTGCTATGTGGGTAGTTTTATTTTTTTTGGAACAAAGCAAACCCATGAGATAGATAAAATGGAAAAATAAAATGGCTACACTGTTTAGAAACTATGTGACCTACTCTGGCAAATCATGGAACATTCGCCAGACATGCGGTTTTGCGTTTTTGCCCTAAAAAATCATATCATCAATTTTTTGGCAGATTTTCAATCCCTAAATTTTGTGTTTTTGGTTCCTGACTTCATAAGCTTCAAAATGACTTTGAGACAAAAAAAATATATTTAAAATTATTAATATCGAGCATAACTATGCAAAATCCCTGGGCACTGTACTTAACTGAAACAATGGCTCATTTCTTATAATGCCAACGCAATAAAACTTCTAGTACCATACCCAAAATAATAATAATAATCAATAGCAGAGATTTATATAGCCTTATCTATTGGCCTCTAAGCGCTGTCACAAATGGTCGCTGATCACTGTGGCCCAAACCATACCTAAACTTTAGCATCATTTCAAGGGATGCAGCAGATCGTGATCACGCTTTCCTTACGCAAACATCATGAGATAACCCAGCCCGCAGCCGGGATCAGCTTCCCCAAATATCGCATGGGTAAATCGAGACAACTAAGCGGGTTAAATCTTGTCCAGGGAAATTACAAGATAGCTGAATCGCACAGGGCTCGAACGCAAGTCTATACGCATGGATGAGCAATACACTGGAGTCAAGCGCTGCCTGATTGAGCTATCTTGTCCCGCTTTAAATAAGTTATATCTAAAAAGTATACTGTTATCATTTTAAAGCACATGTTTCTTGTCATTTGCGATTATCGCAATGGTATCACAAACCCGTTGGCAAAAATGGTAACACCTACTTGTTTGAATGTTTGTAGGCCTACTGCTAACTTTATGTTAATACGTTGAGGGATAATTATCTCTCCCATATCTTTTCCAGAAAATGACATTTTTGGCTGCCTTTTGAATTGTACCGCTCTACGAAACAGGGAACATTTGGATTTCACACATTTTCCAATTTTTGAGATAATAGCAATGACAAGGAACATGTGCTGCTTTAAAATGATACAAGTATACTTTTTAGATATAATTTTATTTTGGGTATGGGACGATGATTTTAAATGCTTTAGCATTCTACGAACTGAGCCAATTTGTTCCAGTAAAGTACATACCCAAGGGATTTTGCATAGTTCATGCTCGTATTATTAATTAATAATATTTTTTTGTATCACCTATTTTTGATAGCTTTATGAAGTCAGGAACCCAACAAACACAACTTAGGGATTGAACATCTGCAAAAAATTGTGATATGGTATTTAGGGCAAATAACGCAAAAACGTGTCTGGCGATATGTTCCATTATTTGCCAGAGTAGGTCACATATTTTAACAGCGGGCAACCATTGTATTTTCATTTTAAATCCTTCTCATGAGTTTGCTTTTGTCCAAAATACACATAAATAAGGTACTAATATCATCATCATTTTACGTTGTAATATGTTAATACGGTCATTTTGGACGTCAATCATTTTGGCCGCCATTTTGATTTCTCATCTAAAGGCCAGCCATTTGAAATTTTGAAAAGTATCTCATTGGCGTTTTTCGTCTTTCAAAAACTATTATAAAGTAAATATCATTGAATTATACTGGCGAATAGGGCCTGCATTAGTTATTAAAATACGCCCTTATGGCCGCCCCCCCTCCATTTTGAATTTTGAGGTAAAGGCATCCATATTGGATTTGGAAAAAGTATCTCATTGGCTTTTTTCGTGTCAAAACTATTAAACTAAAATATCATTGATTTGGACTTGGGCTATGGGCCACATTATGTAATTAAAATGTCCCTTTTGTCCGCCAGTTCTGATTCTGAGGTAGAAGGCAGCCATATTGATTTTGATGAAAAGTATCTCATTGGCTTTTTTTCGTGTTCAAAAACATATGTATAACTAAATATCATTGAATTTGGACTGGGCTAGGGGGCCTACATTATTTATTAAAATGTGCCCTTTTGTCCGCCATTGTTGGATTTTGAGGGTAGAAGGCAGCCCATATTGGTTTTGGAAAGTAGCTCATCGGCTTTTTCGTGATCCAAAACATATGTATAAAATAAAATATCATTGAATTTTGATAGCCTAGGCGGCTACAATTATTATTAAAATATGCCCTTTGGCCGCCATTTTGGATTAGTGAGTAGAAGCAGCCATATTGGAATTTTGAAAAGTAAGCGCATTGGATTTTTCGTGTTAAAAACATATCTATAAACTAAAATATCATTGAATTTGGACTGGATAGTGGCCTACAATTACTTATTAAAATGCGGCCTTTTGGTCCGCCATTTTGGAGTTTGAGGTAGAAGGAAGCCATATTTGGGATTTTTAAAGTATCCGCATTGACTTTGTCATGCCCAAAACATATAATTATAATTTGATACTAATATCACCATACTTGGACTTGGAAAACACTCCTCACTAATTCGGACCCCATATGTAGGAGCCACCCTCCGGGAAATATAACTTTGGGCACATTTTAAATCAAAATCCCGACCTGTATTTTCGTCTAGAAAATTTTGGTCTAGAAACCGCTTTTCAAAACATAAAGGGAACACCATTTCCCATCTGGCAACTGAGAGCCCGAATATACGGTCAAAATAGGACCTCGCGGATAAGGAGGAATGAGCCCTCTATAGTTTCATGAGACGGATGAACCTTAAAACTTTCTGCATTATAAGGTGACATGCTCAAAGTTTTACTTTTGCTGGTTTTCGAAACATTCCACTTTACATAAATTCCCCAAAATTCGGTTTTATGTAAAGTTATAATACATGCTTCAATGGGTAATAAAATTTCCATATTTGAACCTTTAACCCCCAAGAACCAACATGCCGATGCTGCCGCGTTGCAAGGATTTGCGCTATATTAATTATCAGCATATAATGTGAAGTGGCGTTCTGGTTTCTTGGGGGGAAAGACCTTATTTTTGCATTTTTGTTTTTCTGGTCTGGGGGGCCGGAACACTAAATGGAATTGCAAAAACAACAACGAACTTTTTCATACAAACCATACCACATCACTATGTGGGTAAGGCATTGCAAAATCTACCAAGGGGGCTCTGTTCATAGCTTGGATGAGCACATGTTTACAACATGCTTTACCATGCATGTCCTGGGTATCATAAATCATACTAAAATACAGGGGACGGTATTTGCTCAATACAGTGGTGAAGGAAAGCTATTCAACTGCGCCATGGGAATTTGTAATTTATTAGCTCATAGTTGTAGTTAGGCTCTGTATAAATAGCGCGGTCATGGGCCACTTGTGTTGTATTCCAGTCTGCCTGGTGGACGACGGTATAATCCAAATCCTAGCAGTAATAAGCTAATAGTATTTGGGTATTGTTAATAAGGGCTGCCTCATGTAGCCACATTGTAGCGTAATGAGGACAAAGGGGTTAAGGATCTGTTTCTATATGCGTCACTTACAAGCTCCATGACAAAGGGCCGCTATGCACATCTTCCTGTTTTCTTCTATAAGTAAGAAGATGGTCATTGAAACGGAGGCCAGCTCTACGCTGTGCTTTTTCCAAGAGCATGCCCTGATTTTTCCTCATACTTTTATTTTTTTTCCTTGATACAAGTGGGTCTTTTTGGGGAGAAAAAACACCTTGCGTACTGATCAGTAGTTGTTCAAACACCAACTCAAAATTGATGTGATTACTATCACTATTATGATTAAGAGGGCCTCCTCTCTCCTTATCCGGCGCTGTCCTTTGAGCACGCGGACCTTGGCACATCTTCACTGCGCTAGGGAGTTCACAAGTTGTCGACGGTAACATGCCCCATGGCGGGTAGACGTTTCATATAATATAGAAGTCCCATTGATGCAAATGAGGTATTGCTATTCATTCCTCAGCGCTACTACTGCACACGCCCATACATTGCATATGGAAATCAATTGTAATACCCTCATTTGCATCAATGTACTTCTATATTAAACGTCTGACCCAAGTGGCTGACCCGTAACACAACAACGGGTTAACATATTCGGACCCGTTCAAATAGCGGATTTGGATTTTTGTACACTGGATATTTTGCGCAAATACTTGGCCTATCATAACAATTTACGTACCAATATTCCTAACTAATTGTCTAAGTTTTAGCTGACTAGTTTTTATAATAAGTTTATATTGGAAAAGACGAAAAAACGTGAAAAATACGCGTGAAAATTCTTACCTTCTTGCTGGCTCAATTTCTCGTTGGCTGCTGTCAATCATGCCACACGCATGCTTACAAAAACGAGTGACTAATTGGCCTTTTTTTTGTCAGGAATCCATTCTACCATCAATCGACCACCTGATTTCGTCGTTTTCTTCCGCGATATCAAGGTACCGCGAAACCGTTTTTTTTTTTTTTCATTCTTGTTCACTAATCGCAGATCCTTTAAACAAAGCGTCTGCTGCTAAAGGAGTCCCATGACGTGGCGCATGTCTAAGAATAGCCGGCCAATTATCGATGCGGAAACTGAATTGGTGGCTCTGTGTCCAAGCATACGATTCTATGGGAAGCGTAAAGGGTGTGCCCGGCGAGCAATCTGTCGTACGTGAATATGGTTGCCGATCCATACCCGTGCTCGCAGGTTTCTCCGAGAACTTCGGTTTCCTCCTGCAACTAAATCGGACTTCTTCATAAAGCCTTCTTGTCTTTCTGTATTTACTCGTTGTGTTGTAGCGCCTAATGCTCCACACGCGCCAGCACGTCTGTGGATTTGTGGCGCGTTTTAAGAATTAAATAATATTATTAATAATTATATATTGGATGCCTTCGGAGCTTGATACTGAACTGTCTTGCCGTCCGTCTTTTAAGCAAAAGAGCTTCAGTTGACGTCCAAATGAGGACATTAGCAGCAGACTGATGGTGGTAGAAAACCTTGAATGTATTGTAATAACTATTAGTGTCCTCAGAGGGAAAACCCCGTCTTCGTTGAACTTCTGAAAAAAGTATCTCCAAGGGCTAATTATAAGATTCCCATGGATTGTGTTACCCTTGGAACTATTATTGCATCTGTCATTTGGAAGTTTTCGCATGTGAGGACATATCATCCGTTGAACTGCAACGCTCTTTTACTCTTGACATTAGTGACACTAGTAAGTAAATATATCTAAAAATCTTAATATAATTCATGTAATTGTGTTTTGGACCTACCACTTCTTGAACAAACAGATAAAATCATTAAAACAGTGTTATTAATTATACAATTGATATCATTTGTGCACTGAAGGCTAAAACCCATTATTTTTTAGCCTTGTTTACGCAATAATTACAGGTCGTATATTGAGATCATTTACGCAAAGATAACAGGTATTTAACAAAATATTATGCTTCCTTAACTCTTCAAATAGGTCATCAAATGAAGACAAAGAAAAGTAGTATGGGTGGCAAATTTCACAACTTTGTAGACCCGCTATTTGCTGGATATTCCAAAAGACTGCAAGAAACACGAGGTATGTTTTTGTTAAATGTGCTTGCAATGCTTGTGTGTTTTTAGAGAAGCGATTTTTACCAAAATACTGAGCTCTGTGGTTATACTTGCCGCCTTGAAAAGCCTAATAACTTCTCAACAGACTAAGTTACGGACAATCGATTATTTTTAACACCTTCTGTGCCCAATGACCGAAATCGCCTCAGCCATTAAGGGATCAATCTGGATTTCTGATCTCCTCTTTTGGGCTTATGATGTCGGCATGCAGCGAATACCGTACCATAATCCAAGGTCGCGTGTTTGCATAACACGCATATATAATGCCTTTGAAAAACGGCAACAATAAGGATTTTTAGAGTCTTGACCACCAGGAGGTCCGTTAGGTTTTAAAAAGAGTTTAATGAAAACACTACTAAGCCCTGTACTGGTCTGGCTTATAAGATCGGGATCCCAAATGCATTACAAATTCATTTTTAAAGACATACAAATCATTTACAACATTCAAACCACTCAGAATTTTTTAACAGCGAAGAAAAAGACACATGTAATTACTTTTTTAAAATGTTAACGAAATGTTTAATTTTCTATAAACCTACGTTATAACTGTTTTATAATAGGACATAAGATGATGGGACGGTGGTATGAGGATGAGGATGAAAAGGACAATAGAGGAGGATGGTGGAGGTGGGAGTATGAGACGAGTTTAATATAGGCGTTTCCGTCCCTGACCTCATCTGACACATCTTTTTTTTTTCGCTGACATACTTAGGAATTCGGAAACCTTAACGAAATAAACCTGTGATTTATTCCGTGAAGGTTTTTCCGAATTCTATAATGTATCAGAAAAAGTGTCCAGATGTGTTCAGTTTACGGAAACTCCCTTTAATAAAAATAAAGCATCCTGTATGGAGAAACATGTTTCTTGATTAGAACTATAACTAGCGAACCGCGTGCCTATATCTTTAAAAGTATCACTTTGTATAATTTCGTAACCATTGAATTATTGCGACTTTTATCTCGTTTCCTTTTTCTGATTTTAACAGAGGTAATAGTGCAACGGGGTCCTTCTGATTTATTTGCCGAAAACCAGAGTACAGTTGAAAATGCTATAATACAGCTTCAATGGGTAATTAAAATTTCCATATTGAACCCTTTAACCCCCCAAGAACCACAATGGCCCGCGTTGCAGGATGTGCGCTATTTATGTCGCAACATATATGTGAGTGGCGTTCGGTTCTTGGGGGTGGAAATACTTATTTTTGGCATTTTTGTTTTCTGGGGGTCGGAACACACTAAATGGAATTGCCAAAAACAACAACGAACTTTTTTCATACAACCATCACCACATCCACTATGTGGTAAGGTATGCTAATCTACCACGGGCTCTGTTCAGTGCCTTGGATGAGCACATGTTACCAGCTACCATGCATGTCCTGGTATCATAATCATACTAAAAACAGGGGACGTATTTGCTCAATACATGGTGAATGAAAGCTATTCAACTGCGCCATGGGAATTGTAATTTTATATTAGCTCATAGTGTAGTTTAGCTCATGATATAAATAGCCGTCATGGCTATTGTGTTGTATTCCAGAGTCTGTATGGTGTGAAGACGGTTATTTAATCCAAATCTTAGCAGTATAAGAAAGCTAATAGTATTGGGTATTGTTAGAAATGGCTTGCACTCATGTCGCCTCATTTTTGCTTATGAAGAGACAAAAGGGTTAAGATCTGTCTATGCTCCCGTACAAGCTCCATGACAAAGGCAGCTATGCAACATCTTCCGTTTCTTCATTAGTAATCATGGTCATTGAAAACGGAGCCAGCGTCTAGCTTTGGCTTTTTCATAGAGCATGCCCTGATTTTTCTCAACTTTTATTTTTTCTTGATACAAGTGTTATTTTTGGGATAAAAAAACTTCGTACATTATAAATTAGTTGTTCAACACACTCAAACTCAAAATTGATGGTGAAATATAACTATTATGATTATAGAGGGCCTCCCTTCTCTTCCTTATCCGGCGAGTCCTTTGAGCCACGCGACTTGGCAAATCTTCACTGCGCTAGAGTTCACAAGTTTTCGACGGTACATGCCCCAGTGGGTCGGTAGACGGTTTTCATATAGAAGTCCCCATTGATGCAAATGAGGTTTGCTATTCATCCGTCAAGCGCTACTTGCATAAACGCCTAACAGTGCATGGCGAATCAATTGTAATAACCTCATTTGCATCACTGGAACTTCTATTTGAAACGTCTACCCCTTGGCTGACACGTACACAACAACTTGTTAACCATATTCGGAACCCCGGTCAAATAGCGTTGTTTGGATTTTTTTTGTACCCTGGATATTGCGCAAAATACTTGCCTAGCGTAACAATTTACGTCCAAATATTCCTAACTACTTGTCTAGTTAGCTGAACTAGTTTATAATATAGGTTTATATTTGGAAAAAGACGAAAAAAACGTGAAAAATAGTGAAAAATTCTTACCTTATTAGCTGGCTCAATTCACGATTGCTGCTGTCAAGAGTCATGCCACACGCCATGCTTACAACAACTAGTGAGCTAATTGTGTCCTTTTTTGTCAGGAATCCATTTCTAACTCAGTCGACCACCTGATTCCGTCTTTCGTCGTTTTCGCGATATCCAATGTACCGCAAAACCGTTTTTTCATTCCTTGTTCAGCTAATCGCAGACTTTTAACCAGCGTTTGGCTGCTAGGGATTCCCATGGACGGTAGCGCATGTCTACGAATAGCCGGCCAATTAGCGATGCGGAAACGGAATTGGTGGCGCTTGTGTCCCAGCAATACAGATTCTATGGGAGCGTAAATGGGGGGTGTGCCCTGCGGAGCATCTGTCTTCCGTAAAATTTTGTTACCGATCCCAACCGTTTCTCGCAGGTTTTCTTTCCTCCGAGAACTTCGGTTTCCTCCTCCATCTAACTCGGACTTCTCATAAAGCCTTCCTTGTCTTTCTGGATTTACTCGTGTGTGTTGCAGCAGCCTAAGTTGCTCCACATCGGCGCCAGCACTTCTTGGATTTGTCGCGCGTTTATAAGAATTAATAAATATTATTATATTTATTATATTGGATGCCTTAGGAGCTTGATAGCTGACCTGTCTGCCGTCGTCTTTTTAAGCCAAAAGAGCTTCAGTTGACGTCCAAATTGAGGACATTAGCAGCAGACTGATGGTGGTAGAACCTGTGATTTTATTGTAGAATTATTAGGTGTCCTCGAGGGAAAACCCGTCTTCTTGAACTTCTGGAAAACATTTATCGTCCAAGGCTCATTAGAAGATTCCCATGGATTTGTACCCTTGGAACGATCTTGCATGCTGTTCATTTTGGGAGTTTTCGTTGTAGGACATATTATCGTTGAACTGCCACGCTTCTTTTAACTCTACATTATGGACACTCATAAGTATAATATATCTAAAATCTTCAATATAATTCATGTAATTGTGTTTTGGACGTACCAAATTCTTGAACAAACAGATTAAAATCAATTAAAACAGTGTATTATAAAATTGATATCATTTGTGCACTGAAGGCTTAAAACCATTATGTTTTTAGCCTTGTTACCATAATTACATCGTATCTTGAGATCATTTACAGCACAGATAATCGGTATTTAACAAAATATTATGCTTCTAACTCTTCAAAATAGGTGCATCAAATGAGACAAAGAAAGAGTATGGAGTGGCAAATTTCACAACTTTGTAGACCCGCTATTTGCTGGATATTCCAAAAGACTGCAAGAAACACGAGGTATAGTTTTTGTAAATGGTGCTTGCATCTTGTGTTTTTTTAGAGAAGATCGATTTTCGCCAAAATACTGAGCTCTGGGGTTATACATTGGCCGCATTGAAAAGCCTATACTTACTCAACAATGACGAAGTTACGGACCATCTAGTTGTGACCCTCTGTCCACATGACGAAATCTCTACTGCGCATTTAAGGATCATCTGGATTTCTGATTCTCTCTTTTGGGCTTAGGGATGTAAGGCAGGCAGCGATACCAACATAATCCAAGGTCGCGTGTTGCATAACACTGCATATATAATTCCTTTGAAAAACGTCAACTCATAAGGATTTCAAGAGTATTTGACCACCAGGAGGTCGTTAGGTTTACCAAGAGTTTATGAAAACACTACTAATACCTGTACTGTCGGGCTTATTAAGATCGGGATCCCCAAATTTTGCATTACAGATCATTAGTTTAAAGAATTACAAATCATTTCAACATTCAATCGTGCAGAATTTTAACAGCGAAGGAAAAAGCACATAGGTAAGTACTTTTGTTTTCAAAATGTTACGAAATAGTTAGCTTTATACTATAAACACTACGTATACAATGTTATTAATAGGAATAAGATGATGGGGACGGTGGTGATGAGGATGAGGATGAAAAGGACGAAGAGAGGAGGATGGTGGAGGTGGAGGATGATACGAGTTTAAATATAGGAGTTTCCGTACCCTGACCCATCTGACACACTTTTTTTCCTGACATACTTATGAATTCGGAAACCTTAACGAAATAAACCTGTGATTTATTCCGTGAAGGGTTTCCGAATTCATAAGTGTATCAGAAAAAAGTGTCAGATGTGTCAGTTTACGGAAACTCCCTTTAAATAAAGCATCCATTGTAGGGAGAACATGTTCTTGATTTAGAACTATAAAGTAGAGAACTCGCGTTCCTATCTCTTTAAAATATCACTTTGTATAATTTCGTAAAATTGAATTATTTCGACTTTTATCTCGTTTCCTTTTTCTGATTTTACAGAAGACATAGTGCAACGGTTACTTTCTGATTTATTTGCCGAAAACCAGAGTAAGTTGAAAATTGCTATAAAAGTGACACTAAATGTTGGTGTATTTTACTCACACTACTAAAACGAAGAACCAAGACACTAATATCCAAATCGTCGAAAATTGAAAAAACACGCGAATTCTGAAAATGTTTCTAGTGCCACCTTTAAGATTTTTATCGTCTTTCCTTGTAAAATACGTTTGTTTATTTAATTTATTCCCATTGAAACACTAGCCATTGTTTTGGTATGTGCCCAATATATTTCATTAAAATTTTAACTTCATTTTACTAATTTCGTTAGCCATTTTTAATTGGTATAGATTGATTACATTCCAAAACGTATTTCGCAATAAAAGAAGATAATAAAAATTTTGGAGAAGACACAGAGTTCGCGTGTTTTTCAATGGGAGACAATTTGGGTGTTAGTGTCTTGTTCTTCGCCCTTCATTTTAGTAACACGGTTTGCAACATTTGATTTTCATGATTGCCAATTTTCACCAAAAGAGGCCATTTTGTTTTTGAATTTTCTCCATAATGATACACTTAACTAGTAGTTGTTATAAGTCAAGAATGGATCAAATTCACAAGAATGTTTTACTTTGTCTAAAATTTAAAAATATAATTTTAGTATTTTTACTAGGCTGTGTTTCGGAGCCTATATTGCCTTCATTGTACGGGAAATAGGTTACGGATCAATTACATACTAGCATATAATTGGTTATTTATGAAATTTATTGTATTTGTTTGTGATTGTACATAAGTCCACAATAACCTGAACAGGAGCCACCAAATGTCAAGGTCACCTTTATGTGGAAAATGATTTTGTTCATGGTATTTGCCCGTTTGGTGTTCACGGGGGGATCCATATATTGACCCCTAACGCGATATCTCCACAACGCGTGATGCGATTTTCTTCGCATTCATGTCAGAAGATGCGGAATAACAAATTTGACAATTAGCAAAAACAGCCTCATCATCATTTGCGTTTTCGCGCTGATTTTGACCATTTAAATTTTAAAGAAAGCAGTCTTTCCAATACTTTGGTTTCATCCATTTTTTTTTCAATTGAAGATAACTCCAGTTTACTGGGACACAACTCTAGTTTTGCATCTTTCTGAGAACATGAAAGAAAGTTAACAGGTGTTCCAACATTTGAAGGATTTGAAATGCAGGAAGGGATTAACTTCATAAAGAATTTTTTGCAAGATGAACATTACGTAATGAACTGTGGAGAGGATTTTAAGAAGTTCTGGCTTTAAATAACGTGTTATAACATTCGACATATTTATTCCAATACCTTCGGCATATGCAGGTATAGCCCAATATGCTTTGAGCATTAATATTCAAGGGAACCTCCAGAACAACGGGAAAGATTTATGGGAAAGATGCAGAGGAGACCGAAGACTCGGAGAAATCTGCGTAGGACGAGTAATCGTCGCAACCCACATTCACACTGCGGAAACCGGGAATCGAACCCGTGGCCGCATTGGTGAAAGGTGAGCGACTCGACCGCTACACCAACATGCCCTCCCCAACATACCTTTGTTTGTTAGAATATAATCATGGCTGTACAGCAACCTCAATTTTACTTGGAATTTTTATGCTTAAGTATCATGAACGCAAAGTCATACCGAAACGAACCTGTACTTTCGAATTCGAAATCGTAATTCCTAATGATTAACTTAGTTATGCACAAATAGTGCAATATTGTTAACCGTTTTCTTACTATGACAATCGATCGAAAAACCTGGTTTTTCTTTTTTTGGAAAAACCAGGTTTTATATCAGTGGGGAAAACACCAAGTTTATCGTCGAAAAACCAGGTTTTCTTCCTCGGTCGATAAACCGGTTTTTCGATTGAAAAACCTGGTTTTACGATCGAAAAACATGTTTTATCGACGAAAACCAGTTTCTGTTCTATTGTGCAATATATGCCATATACTGCCAAATCTGATTTTTTTGATGATTTATTTTTTTCAAATTTTACTGTTATCAATATCACTGATATTGCCTTTTAATTTGATTTACCTCATTACACATACAAACAAACAAAACATTTTTATATTATATGAGATTGTTAGGAACAAAAAAAAAAAAAAAAAAAAAAAAAACATTTTGCCTTGCAATTCGGGAATATCATAGCTTTGTCATTTTTTCCAGGGTGATTTGGCGTTTGTCAAACGTTGCAAGAATCCCACTGAGTTCCTTCGAGATATGACTGATGACACAAGGTAAAATTGTGTGATGTTGCCGATATTGATGTTGACCGATGCGATGAACTTTTAATGTTGTGATTACCCGGGGGAACTTGTATTTCAAAGGTGGATCTGAGGGCGTGAACAAGAAACGCGTAAAAAGGGTCGCTTTTTTTCAAAAAGGGGCTTGGTAGCGCGCGTACATTGATTAGGGTATCAAAACAGCAAAATAAATATGAAAAAGGGTATGTTTTCTTCGTAAACCTGATTGTGATGTACGCGAGATCAAAATCATCAAAATATGCAATTTGAAGTAATCCATATGAGCAAAGTCCAGATATAAGGGTATATTATCGACAACCATAACTTGCTACTTGTTTAGGGTAGAAATAGCAAAGACTTGTTTATTGTAGCAAAAACAAAAAAACTGCTTGTTAGGGTATGTTTTTTTATTCGGTGGCGACTCCTGTTAGGGTGCATTTCGGACGTCCCCCATTTCCACACTTCCCCCCCCCCCCCCCCTCCCCCGTGTGATTAGGCGATCTAGGAGACGCAGAAAAAAATACTGAAGGCTGAGTAGGTGTTTTACTGTAATTTTGTTTTACTTATTTTTTTTTGTTGAGACTTGAAAGGAATCTTCTTGTCAACTAGCAATTAGCAAAGGAAATAGGCAAATCCTAAATGCTGTCATATGCGTTTTTGATATACATGTATATGATCAATAACACTGAAAAAACATTTCATCAAACAGTTTGATCCAGACAGTAGGTCATAACTTCTTTATACTATTTTAATAATCGTTGGTTTTTCACAATACAAAACGGTTCTGCAGAACGAGGATGCTGTGGCAGTTGTGGCAGAGAAGGTCGGTATAGATCTTGCATGCAATCTTGGGTTGTGGGTCAGTCATAGTTTGGTATTAGAGGGTAAAGGGTGCTTGTTCCGATTAATGTTTTGTGTTCTCTACTTGATATAGAGACTGGCACTTGCGCATATGCCCCATCAAGTACCGTGGGAAACAACTTGATTTTTGATGGTAGAAGCAATACTGCGTATTGCAAACCCTATCAATACTGTGCTAATATTGAGGGTTAACATAAATAACGTAGTTTTTTGTTTTATATCTGGGAATGTAATTGATTTGAGGGCTCAAATTTCAAGACATTGATAAAAATACGGCCCCTTTCATTTGATATCAAAATCGATTACACCGGGTAAAACAGGGGGTCCCAAAGGCGATGAAACACGAACCTTTACGATTCCCTACATTGGTAGGTTTACTATAAAAATAATAATACTCAATAATAAGACTATAGAGCTCCTTTTACACATTTGCAAGTCTGCGATATACTATAGAGGGTCTCTGATTAGTGAATGGGATTTACGAACAAGAGTCCTCATGAGTGAGATAGGATTAAGGCTTGGACCACTAAAATAGGCCTATTGTATAATGAGTTTTCCTTCTATAGTTAAACTACCAAATGTCCCAAATTTCATTCTTTCATTCTCAATTATATCTCTTTGATTCCCTTACTCCTATCTCCTCTAAGGACCCTGGTTGCCCAAATCCCATCTCACGTAGATGAACCTCCTATATTAACCTCAACGCAATGTCCTAATTATTCATTCGACAGGTTTACTAAAAAATTAAAAGAAAACGGGCCCTGGCCGGTACCTTGCTTTTAGTCTGATTTGATCTCAAATCTAGTAAAAAGGTTTCCCGACATTTGTTTTTCCAAGGCTATGGAATTAACACTTAAGTGCCAGAAGCTAAGGGTGATTTTCCATTCACTCACGTTGGTGCCTAAGGGGGGGGGGGGTTCCATGGAACCCCCCCCCCCCCAAGGAAACCACTTTCCCGTGGATTTTCAAATGAAACTTCATAACCACCTTTGAGGGGCCTAAGACAGGCCAAAGTGCAATATAATGAGTTCCGGTTTATTAATCTTCTGGAATAGGGGCAATCATGGTTTTCGAAAGAATGCGTCAAATCGCTCAACAGTAACATGTTTTTTCCGCGGCCCTGCTTCCACGCATACCCATTGCAAATCATTTTGATGTTATATCTACTCTAGAGGACCCAAATTACATAGATGTAACACAAAACATGACCATTTTGTACATCTTGTATTTTTTGTGGGGGCAAGTCTTATTTGCCATAGTTTTTGTATAGCAATGGCGCGCACGCAGTCGCTCGATTATGGAATCGCTTCTGTTCATCAGCACATAAAGGGTTAATTTATTTTTTCTGATTAGGTAATTAAATTTTGGTTTCATGCATAGGAACATACATAAGCAGAAACATATTCTGGCAACAGGGTTTGCTAATTTTTATTTTTAAAATCACCTCCCGTTGGTGCCTAAGGGGGGGGGGGTTCCTAGGGACTCCCAGCTATTATCTCAGTAACGGGCGAGAATATTTTTAGTAAAATTTTTAATGGAAAGTTTTTTTTTTTTTTTTTAATTCACAATTACAAAAAATTAGAGTTCGAAAATAATTTTTCGCGAGTGAGAAATCGTCGAAAACAAATCTTGGGTACTATGAACCCCCCCCCCCTATAGGCACTTAAAGGGGGATTGCCCGCATTTAAGGATATGAGTTTCTTCTCGAGAGATTGGCCTTCACCCAAACACTCCACCGTACTTTCGAGCCGAATTTCAATGGCGTTTTCATGTGAGAGCAGAAAACGTGATTTCTTAAAGCCCATAGAGTACTGTGTCAAATTAATATTGTCGCCAAATTGGGGTACATTTTCGCTCATTCACTTGTCCAAACCAAAGATCATTTAGCCCTAAGATTTCAAAGTAAAATGAGAAAAATAGTATGCTTTCTTCTGATACCAAACATGGTTGACACTACTGCCGGGTAAATCGGGGCTTCTGGTGACGAGGCTATTAGCGACCCGTGGGGCATGGACCTTAAGTTGTAAATGATAATTTTTGGGGGATCTTCTATCTTGAAATGACCTGATAATGTTTACAATTACGGTGGAACTATAACGTTTTGGGTAGTAGTCCGATCTTTAGCCCACCTGAAGTTGATTGTTGATAGAAACATGCGGCGTAGAATCATTGCTTAAACTAAAGTTAGAATACGTCCGCTATCACAGGGCCATCAGCCCGGCCGGGCAGAGGCCGTCGGACTCCCATCGCCCGAGAACCATTCTCTGGGGACACATTATTTAGAGCAGCGTATGGCAAAGAAAGTCGGGTGGTCCAAAATAGCGATGTGCAATGCGAATTGTAATGTTTGCTATATCTTCTCATATCTTTGTGTCCTTTTGTTTACCAAATATTACAATATATCGTCGTTCTATAGAGACTATGACGAACTATCGAAATTTTAATAATGGTATACTTGGCTATTCTTAATGTAACCCTATAATATCTTGGAGTTGGTAATCCTACATGTACAACGTGCTCTTACATTCCATAATGTTTTTATGCAAAAACGATTGTCACATATGAATACACTTTAGTCTCTCGAATCTTTGTAGTATTGTAAGATTTTGCATTCTCAGCTGACTTAATACATCTCCTTAATATAGGTAAACAAAGGAGAGATGACGCCGGTTTCACAAATTTGGCCGGTATCGTGACTCAATATAGTCTAAGATAGGACTACTTCCCAAAAACCTTATATGTTCCACGTATTGCAATACAACCTTATTAGGTAATTCAAGATAGAATTATCCCCCAAAATTACTCAATTATTTTTTCCATAGCCTTGGAAAAAAACAAATTTTCTGGGACCTTTTTTACTAGATTTGAGATCAAATTCAGACTAAAAGTAGGTGCCGTCTGGGGCCCGTCATTCTTTTAATTTTCATTCACAGTTTTTAATAATACATTTCAGCCTTAATCTATCCTCTCATAGGACACGGTTTCCGTAATCTTCCGCATCCATGAGAACGCATAGTTCCTATGCATGCAAACTCACCTAAAAATAACGGTGTTAACTTACGAGAAGCATTGCCCTCTTTGACTTTCACATGCAAGCAATATTCAAATATGAAAAACGCATTATACTGCTTGAAATAATTCCCCCCTTAACGCATTGTTCCTAATGGGTGGAGCTTGTTGCTGGGGCCTCAGGATAGAGAAAATAGGCTACACTGTAAAAAAATTTTTCCGGAAGAAATTTACGGAAATTTTCTGCAGCAGTAGTTCCAGTCATTTTTGGGTAAATTTACAGAAATTTCTGTCAGTTAACGGAAATTTGACGTAATTTTTACAGAAATTTGGTCTCATATTATGAAAAAAAATGTGTATTTTAACAGAATTTTTCCGTAATTTGAAATTACGGAACCAAAAAAAATTCCGGAAATATTGCTGCCAGAAATTTTTGAAATATTTCCGAAATTAAACATTTTTTATGTTTTTTGTGTTTTATTTTTATTGTTTTGTAAAAACAATTTTTCCGTATTTAACGAAAATCTGTTTTCTAATTTTACGGAAATTTTTTTTTTAACAGTGGTATCCCTTTTTTGACCTCACAATGGAAATAGCGCATGGATATAGGTGTTGGAGAACCATTATCATTCTTCTATTCCAAAAGTGATCACAGCGCAGTGAATAAAATAAACAAAGAAAAAAAAGGAATAAAAACACTGCATAAAAATTACGCGATGGATAGAGGGTTGTTTTCAAGCGCCCATTTGAAAGTGTCATGGTGGAGCCTACGAATGTGTCGGGGAAGCGTGTTCCATAAGGAAGGCGTAATTCACTAAATACATCGGATGCATTATAATATGAAAGAAACTTGGGGTTAAAAACAAAATTGGGAGCACACTTCTGGAAATGCCCCTTCAACATTTTCAATTGAAAAATAATGGCCTAGTCTCTCAATATTTATCCCCAGCTGTTCGCTAAATTAACAGCCACTCTTACCTTGCACGTGTCCTGCAAGTTATTTGCCTTTGCGTTATAATAATTACGTTATTTGAAATAAAGCTATATCTATTTTTATTATTTTTTATTACAAATCAGTAAATTCAATGACGTATGAGAAAAGGGTAAAGAGTTAAAGGCACTATCACTGATTTGCTAAATCAGAAAATCGAAAAGATGTCCTATCATATCCTGTCAGTGTTGAGACTGAAAGCAACCTAATAAAAATGATATTGAAGTCGTTTCTGTCCGTACGGACACTTACAACAGCAAGTAAATGAATGGAAAGTCATTCGAACATTGGTGTTTTCTTCCTTTTTTCGTCATTTCATTTGGATATGTGAATTCTACAGACCCATCCTTGACGTTTAGACGACTACTGCAAATTTCGAATATTTGGCTCTTTATAGAGGATCACTGATCACTGATAGTGCCTTTAATTGTCCAAATGAGAGGCCTTCATGTAGAGAGCTGGTCTTTGCTTGTTCCGATATTCTCTACCCTAAAAAAGGAATGTCTTTACGAAACGTTTTATTGTATTGTTTTATCCCCCAAATTATGATAAATTATGAAATGAAATTTGTCTTGTTTCTGTACTAAAATGGACATGTAGGGTCAAAATATCATATACATATAAAAATGAGGTACTTAATTAAAATTAATTAAAATTGGTTTTGTTTTTGTTTATAGTGTCGGAATCTATGAATCGATATTTAAACAGTGATGCTGCATTGATAAGTAACTAGAAAGAGTATTTTTTCAACATTTTGTGTAATATTTTGCGTATCTTCCTGCCGTCGGTGTGGCGGTATACTATTATGTCATACCTTAAGATACAGGATAACCTATTTGTCGCAATAGTTTGGAGAAAGTCCACACACGTTACCGAATTACGGCCAATTAAGACTGATGATTACGTGACGTATTTTAAAGGTTCTTGTTCCGATTAATGTGTATTGTGTCTCTACTTGATATGAGAGCGGCCTTGCACTCTTGCACATACACTCCACAAGTACCGTGGGAAACAACTTGCGTTTGATGGTAGACCAATAATGCATGTTGCAAAGCCCAATTCAATACTGTGCTAATATTGTGGTTAACCTAAACCCGGCGGTTTTTTGTTTATCTCTGGGAATGAATGATGTGAGGGCTTCAAATTTAAAAAGGACGACAATGATAAAAATACGGCCTTTCATCTTGAAAAATATCAGAATCGATACTACTTTCCCGGTTAATCAGGGGGGTCCCCAAGACGATCGGAACACGCACCTTTAAAGAATACAACCACAATTTGCGGTGTGGCATCTCAAACGCGTTGCCTATCCTTCACAAGCCGTCCGTCAGCGTTCACATTTGCTGTACCGGCCATCGCGCCATAAGGGACATGTTTTGCCGCAATTTCCGAAACGCGTTGCCGAGATGTCCACAACGCGTTGGCGGTGTCACCAATCATCAAAATAATGAAATTTTTTGTTTTAAAAAAAATACCTGTAAAAAAACAGACGTTCTGAAAAAAAAAGCGTTGCGGCAATACGTTTATTGACCTTATTATGGTTTGTGGACCTTCACAACGCTTGTGAAGTTTTTGGAATTTCTACAACGAGTTGTGCCTCTCTCACACGTGTTGCGGCAATCTCTATGAATCATTATAGGCTTGTGGGCGTCATCACCGTTGTGAAGGTCCCGGGGAGGGGTACTCCAATTTTTGGAGACGCCTGTATGTGAGGCTGTTAAGGACCGTGTCAAGGGTACTGCTTTTGTTTTTATAACACAAGTCTGATTTCTGTATTCTATCCGGGGGGGGGGGGGGGCACTCAACTTTTTTTCAGGTAGGGGTGTGCGGCCCCCGATTTCCGAACTTGGGGGCTTGGGAACGGATTTTGTCTACGAAAGTAGGGGGCTTTTGGGAACGAACATTTTAGAATTTGCAGGCTTGGGAGTGAATTTGGGCTAAAATCAGCTTCTGAGCCCAAATTTTTTCTGAAAGGGACCTTAAGAACTGAAGTATGCTTCAACTGGGGTCTTGGAACGGCTGGAGAGACGCGAAAGGAGTCTTAAGGCCGCCATACCGTACCTCTTGCCAAGTCTTGCCCCTCCCCGGATCTAATCATTACCAACAAAGGTTAGCCGCTGCAGACAATCCTGTCCTGTATTTTTTTTATTTGCCAATTTAAACATTATTTGACCATTTTAAGTCACCAAAAGCACATGGTACTATGGCGGGAATTTAAGCACATTTAGATGTCTTTAGGTGACAGTTTCCAAAAATGAATCCTAAAATTCGGGTTCGTAAAGGGTTAATATTCGAAAAGTAAGCTCTGTTTCTAAAAACATGAGAAAACGGTTACTAACAAATTGTTTTTATGAAAAATAACATAAGAAATCATAATAATTCATATTGGTTTTTGTTACGCATATCTGAAAATTTTTGGGGCATTTTTTTTAAGATTTTCCGCAAACTAAGCAAGTTTTACACTTCCTGATGCTAAAATCGGATCCATCATCCAATTTACTGTCTAAAATGTAATACTTTTTACTACCATAGTCAGATATTTACAACGTTACAAGCCAAAACAGATACTCGGAAACTCGGGGTTAACACTGTCCTTAATACCCCCCTTTTCAGCATGTTGTCACCCACCAATGGTAATTTTTGGGCAATGGGCTTGTCTTTCACTCAACATGCCAAAGACCACTGTCCATCAAATCCCCTGGTTCCGGGTTTGAATGCGCCAGGTTACACCCTATCCATGTTCATAGCCGGTCCCAGGGGGAAGGAGGCCTCACAACGCATCGTGATTCTCGCAACGCAATGTGATTTCCACATCGCAAGCCATAAAGGCTATAACGTATTGCGCAACGCGTTTTTGTGTGAAAGTAGCAACGCGTTTGTCGAAATGTCACAACGCGTTGCGGTGTCCGACCCATTAGAATGATGAATTTCTGTACGTATTTCAAAAAATTGGACCCACAACGCGTTTGCAAAGTATCCAGCAACGCTTGTGGAAATTCACAAGCCGTCACAACGCGTTGCGGACTTCACAACAACGCGTTGCGAGCTTCAACAACGCGTTTGCGAGCTTCACAACTCGTGCGATGGTCCACAAGCCATAGGGTCATAACGTATTGCTGCAAAGCGTTGTGAGAAATTCACAACGCGTTGCGACAATTTCACAGCTCGTTGCCGAAAATTTCACAACGCGTTGGCAACCTCACAACGCGTTGCAAACCTTAACAGCGCGTTGCGGCAATACTTATGGCCTTTATGACTTGAAATAACGCATGGCTATATACTTTCACAACGCGTTTATGGGTCCATTTTTAAATACGTCACCGATATTCAAGCAATTCTAATTTGCCGACACCGCAACACGTTGTGACATTTCGGCAACGCGTTGGGACATCCTCACAATGCGTGCGGCAAACATTTGCCATATGTGTGCGTGCCGTAGTTTTTTGTTATTGTTATTCTTCATCATATAACTGTAATAACAATATTTTTCCTTATGACAGTCGGCCCTTGCTATTGGAAACGTTGCAATACTTTGGAGGAATTCCGTGCGTGTTTTACTGACGAAACAAAGGTTGTAGAGTACACACAAGGTAGACGTTTCATATAGAAGTCTCATGGATGCAAATGAAGGTATTGCCATTCATTCCGTCAGCGCTACTGCATACACGCGCAGACGGAATCAATTGTAAAACCTCATTTGCATCCATGGGATTTCTATATGAAACGTCTACCACACACAAGGGCCTCCAATTTTCAGGTCTTCGAAAATAACCTTATTATACCAACAACGGATGGGTGAAATTGTGCCTATAAAAGACCAATGGCATCACAAGGATGAATATACTATATACGATAACCCTTCTTGTTCTAGAATATCTTCAGATAAAATACGTATTAAAGAAACTTCCCTGATTCAAACAAAACGACTAGATTTCAAGATTAGGATTTGCCAAAGCTGCCATGAGCTTTTTCAGTACCTTTCCCTTCGCATTTCTTGTTTTTGTGGGCCGCAGCTATAGCTGGAGAACCACTTAGTCGTTCGGCTTGTCCGCTGGTTGTATATGTTTGGATGTTGCTGTAGTTTCCCTAGCAATTAAATTGCTTTAAATATGTAGTCATTATTTATTCCTAAGTTTTCTCAAAGACTATTATTCACTTAACACTTGAACCCAAGATTGGTTTTTTCGGCGTTTTCTTACTCGTGAAAAATATTTTCGAACTCTAATTTCCCTTAGGCACCGACGGGGGTGTGGGATTTTAAAATAAAATTAGCAAACACTGTTGCCAGAAATATTTTTCTGTTTAGTAATATTTGAATGCATGAAACAAATTAAATAATATAATAAAAAAAATGATTAACCATTTATGTGCTTCCAAGAAGCATTTCATCATTTTTTGGAGCGACTGCGCGCTATTGCTGTCAAACCTATGGCAAATACATGCAATATGTACACTCCCGCCCCCCCCCCACAAAAATACACGAATGGACAAAATGGTAATGTTTTGCTAAAAATTATGTAAATTGGTCCTTCAAGAGCAGAAATAAACATCAAAATGATTTGCATAGTGTAATGCTGTGGAAGTCGGGTCGTGGAAACAGTTAGCATTTTGAGCGTTTTGACGCATTTCGAAACAATGATTTGGCTCTAAATTTCCAAACCAGACGATACCGAAACTTCTTTATTTGCACCTATTGCACCTTTGCCTTGTCTTCATGACCTCTTAGGATGAGTTTATAATGAAAACAATCCCCCTCGGGAAAGTGGTTTTCCTTAGGGGGGTTCCATGAAACCCCCTCCCCCTATCACCACCGTGAAATGAAAAACCCTTAGACGCCTTAAAGGCTGACTCAGAGATTTCCCGGGGAGAGCGCCCTCATTTGAAAGAAATCATGGTTTTTTTGGCATATACAATAATGCTTGTCCATAATACTAATCACTGTTTGAATAGCTAAGAAGCTCAATCAAAATCCTTCATATAGAAAATCACAACTTTGTCAAAATTCCGGATCCGGATTTTTTGTTATACCACAGTATCATATGGCAACGTACTACTAACATAAAGCTTACTGTATCAAAACGAAAAATCCGATTATCTCAAACTTTGAAATTGTGCATATGCATTTTAAGTCACTATCTTTAAGTTCCAGTTGACTAAGTTCATTATTCACAAACCATATATTTGAAATCTCTGTAATCGCCTTTTAAGTGTTAAAAAAAACAAATTTGTTTTTGTTTTGATTAACTGATGGATGGCAACGATATAATGTAAGATCTAAAACTATCACATGTGTTATTTTCATATTTACGGTCCCGCGGAGCGTGGAATGTTGTGGCAAATGCGTTAGGCGTCAGTAATTTCTTGGCAAGTAAAGACCGGGAAAAACACGAAGTAACTTGAAAATTGAGTGTGAGAGCATGAACAATGTACTTTCCATGGTGACACACCGACGACCTCGATTAAGTAATAATATTTATTTGTACAATCTAAATGCAAAAGAGTGAATTTCACTCTTTTTGAGTGACTAAAGGGCCCACTCTGAAAAAGAGTGAAATTCACACCTTTCAAAGAAAACTTTTTTTGGGTCAATTTTATCTTGATAATTGACGAAATGATATCATTTTGTCAAATCATTTGTTTGAATTATCAGAGTAATTTGAGCCAAAAGTATTCTTTGAAATGTGTGAAATTCACTCTTTTCAGAGTGGGTCCTGAAGTCATCTAAAAGATTATTCACTCCAATCCTCTTTTGCATTTAGAGAGATATTGCCATCTTATCACTGCAAACCACTCATTTTCTTAAAACATTGAGAATCACTACCTTATGTCGAGGTAACATTACTAATCTTTTTATACTTTTAAACATTTTTTTTTATCTACAGTATTATAGGCCTAATTCATAAAATATTGAAGGGGAGTGTAATTTACTTAAGCAAAAGTTCAAGTAACCTCAACTGTGATTAAAATACAGAATCGTAAAGCGAGCATGCCGTACACTACTACACAACCGATGTAAAACATGTCCGGGTTGAACCCGGGACCTCTCCTTACAGTAACACTCCAGCCATCTATCTGTTAGAGACGGCTATAATTTACTGTAAACGTTAAAGGAGCCTATAATCATTTTGTCATTCTTAATTTCTGTACTCATCCTAGTTCAGATTTTCTTTTATGTTCAACATTCCGTTTGAATGTAATAAAATATATTGTTGACATGTTTGATATCACATAACATTATTCATTGGTATGTTTGTATAGTTACATGTATTTTAAGTTGTAATGTTGCCATTTTAGTTGAATGTTTTGGTGGTGTTCCATCACCACATCGACCTCGTCCGTTATTCATGACAAAACTGAAATAACCCTTACAACAGTGGTATCTTCTTCACTCAAACATTGAGGTGAGAAAATATTCCTTAACAACATACACAAATTCATTTTTCCACAAGATCGGTGTGTCCTTGGTGTAAGATATTCATGATTTAGACTGAGGTAAAGATCTTTTACTGAATACACTACAATTCCTTGTAATCCCCTGTGATCCTCTTATAGAATATTTCATGCTAGGCAATTTCATGTATGTCCTTAATAAGATGTACCACGATTTCGCTATACTTGTTAAAACAATGACGTCTAACATTGGGATTACTTGGCAGCCCTCCCCCGAGGGTTATGGCCTGTAGTTTCTTCAAAAGAACTATCGCCGTATTTCCACAATACCTTTTGAAATGTCTCATCACCGGATTCCTTTACAAGTTGTCATTTTTATGATACTGACGAGATAAGCAAGCTAATGATTATTTTTCTGTATACCATAGCGAGTTGCCTGTGATCGGAAGGGCTAAAGAGTGAATCCCTTCATGAAAACGATTTCAAAATGCTACATCACTACACGTATTTGAAAACATTTGTAAATGTTTAGAATGTAAATAATACAGGAAAACAACTTCCATTTGGTCAGCTACATACACCTGACGTATTAATCCACTTTTAATGTGCCTGTGGAAAACAAAAGCAGTGGTATGCGAGTTGATGTCCACGTGCTTTCCCAGTATTGCCAAAAGGCATGCCAGATGCACAAAGAATGGCGGTCAGTGGGATTGCCATTGAGTAAAGTTCATACACAATGCATGTAAACCTCCCGGAATTGTTTTCAAGTGAAAGATAGGGGTAGTTATTGATTTAGTTTTCCAATTGTTGACGGGTGTTTTCTTTAATGAACTTATAAAAACGAAATGACACTAATTAATGACAATACAAATGATGTAGTGCAAAATATGATCAATATATTTATTGGCATCGTTTAAATCCTAAAAAATAGAACTTTCTTAAAACTTATGAACAAGGCACAATACAATGACTCTGAATTAGTGAAAAGTCGTGAAATCCCCGTGAAATATAAAAGTCTAGGAAAAAACTCGTATTTATACCCTTTAAAATCATACAGGAAACAAATTATAAATGGCCTAACATTAACATACCCTAACCCTAAGGCCCAAAAGAAAAAAAGTTACACGTAGAACGTCAAAGGGGAAGGTACACATGGAACTCTTACCAATTAAAGTGTCTTTAATTAATAACAGTGTAAATGATGATATTATTTAAAGTATAATATCATTTATAATTATACTATAATTTATAGTATATTACCAGAAGTGAAAACTTCTCGGGAAAGTCTAATATTTCTTAAGAAGCATATAATACTTGACCTATGTAGGACCGCTAATGATTCACCACCTGAACAATCCGAACGCTATGGTTACAATCCCTATTCTGAAATTCGTGGCCTCAACATCGGATATGTTAGTTCGACAGACAGAAACATCAAGGCCTTTTTGCAAATGTCAGCGACTATACATACGCAGAAACTCCAATATTGGAGTTTTCAATAATAAAGATATTTAAACATACGCAATTACTTCGATTTCGGGGCTTATGATATTCAACGAAACGAAACAAAATGACCATTGACTTTGACACGCACTTTATTCCGTTGCATTGATGCATAACGGAATAAACTGCATGTAAAGCAATGTGTTTCGTTTCGTCGAATATCATAAGCCCGATTTCCGAGATATTTGCGTATTATATTGGAGATTCTGCGGTGGGTGCAGACCCTCCATTATTGGAGTAACTTAGTACATGCAAAAGTTATTGGCAAGGTGGTTTTATTTTGCATTCAGAGCATTTTCCTTACAAGATTCTGGGCCGTAGTTCAATTAACCAACTGGATAATAAAAATTGTGATCTCATGAATGGAATAAGATACAATCTATAAACCATCATGTACTCCAAATAACCTTTTAACTTATATCAGTTTAATAACAATAGATAACATGTACTCCAACAAACAATAGAATAATACTATATGTCATTATGTGATGGAGAAACAATACTTTATATTCTTTATCATCGGAGATTGCAGGGCTGTTATTGTTATTGGCCATCCAAGTGAAAAGATTACAGGCCGTATTCCAAAAAGGTGTATAGCGCGATTTTAAGCTGAGCGAACGTTTATATGTGAGAATAATGTATCGCTTAAGTAAACGCAATTCCAGAAAGGAGTTTAAAGTTAAACGTAATTTTAACTTCGTCAAAATGCGTCGAAATTTAAACTAGGTACGGGGCTAGTTTAAGAAGTGTTTTAGTGTGTTTTCGTCAAGTGCGCGTCAAGTGCTCTGTCTAATTGACAACAGCTATGGTGCTTATCATTCTCGCCCAGTTGGTGTATCACCTTAAACGCTACAGAAAGCCATGACACATTTTGTGCGCTCAACCATTAAAACACAATAGGGCCTTATAATCTCAAGTTAGCGTCTTTAAATAACGACGATGTTACTTGTGTTTAAAGCTTCTGTTTGAGCAACCAAATGGTTACAAATATTTAAACGCGTTTTGCTTAAGTGAGAGCAAGACTTAGTATGATGATCATCCAATGAGCGTTGTTATAATTTAAAACTGCAGTTTAAGCAAAACGCGTTTCACTATTTTTTAACGATGTAGATATCATCGTTTTAAAGACGCTAACTTGATTGTATAAAAGGCCCTATTGTGTTTTACATGATTGATCGCACAAAGTATATCGTGGCTTTCCGTAGTGTTTAAGGTGATACACCAACTGAATGTGAACCATTGCTGTTGTCAATTGGACAGTGCAATGGGCGTGCACTTGACGTAAACACACACACTATTACACTTCCTAAACTAGCGCCGTACCTATACTAGTTTATATTTCGATGCATTTTTGCCAAGTTAAAATTGCGTTTAACTTTACACTCCTTTCTAGAATCGCGTTTACATAAGCGATATGTTTATCACATTATAAACGTTCGCTTAGCTTAAAATCGGGCTAAACACATTTCTGGAATACGGGCCATTTATGTTTATCTCACAGACACGTCCGTTTAGCTTAGAATCGCGTCAAACACCTTTCTGGAATACGAGCCAATGAACTTTGGGCGTCATATTCCTCTTGCGCTCCTCTTTTCCACTTTATTTGGGGTTTAATTCTATTGGTTTGGCACTGTGTTTATAATGGCATTGTCACCGCCTTTTTTTTTTTTTTCATATTAACTATGTTTCAATTAGGCACATCCACATTGTTTCAATGAGTTCATCGATATCTTGTTCAAGTACGTTGTCAGAAAAATGCTTGAAACTTTTCTGCGTGTTGACAAGTGCAGCCAACCACCCGTCTACTTCGTAGTTTTCTTCCACCAGTACCGGAATAATGGGTTTCTTTAGTTCATTTGCATATATTGCTTCTGAAAGAACAAATGTTACAAAACTGATGAAAATATCACATGATTATGACAAACAGATCTAGTCAGGTCGTTATTGATATAAATGGTATGGAATGAAACCTCCACATATCCCCAGAAATAAGTTCCTCGCTTTTAGAGGGAGCCTACATTAAACAAAACTAATTGACCACAACTTCACTGCGCATTTGGACACCTATGTTACTGATAGAAATGTGAGAAACCTGATGAGATTTTACATTTGCTTATTTTCATCTCGTCTGTATTAGCTTGTCATATTGTAATCATAATTATTATAGATTAAACTTGAGGAATTTCTTACAGTATGCCCTTTTTGCACAAATTACGCGCAAAATATATTGATGAGCATGTCAAGGAAACGTGCTATATCACGTACATTGTGAGACAAGTATTGACAATCAACAGAGTAGAGCTAGAAAACCGCCCCGTGGTCTCCACTGCCAGTAACTGTTCGCCAGTGAAGCTAATCTCTTCAATGAAATCAAATCTCAATTATTTCCACATAACGACAAGAGGCCAGCGCATATGACGGATAAGCGCATGCCTTTTCAAATGTCTGCCTTGGCTATATCTTCATATAATGTGGAGGGTTTTTCAACTGTGAAAAGTAACATCATTGCTGTATATGTGTAACAGGCTCCAATACGATGTCCTATGTCTTCAGGAAACCTAGTAAGGAACTGCTTATCATCGCCCAACCATACTAGGAATGGTCCTTGCCATCGAGATACCACACCGACAGTATGTAAGTGCTAGATATGTCAAAACGACCCTAAGCTGCACTATCATTTCATAGCCCCTGTTGGAAGAGAGGTTACAACTCTGATCTAGCTATTGTTAGCAAAACATTTCTAACCGGTGGTGTTCTGGATCCTGTCCCACTAACTCAACATCGACCAAGTCAACACTGCAACGCTGCAATATGACCAAACAAAGTGCCTTTCAGGCGTCCCTTGAACTATATGAAAGCAGACTGGCAAGGATTTACTGATGATCTGGATCAGAACGTGAAGAGGATTGCTCCAAAATCCCATAAATAATGCCCAACTAGTGAACAAGACTGCCAAGCGATTCATACCCAGACGGACGGAATTTATACCAAGCCTTTTCAAGGAATGTGCTAAAGAATACCAAGAGTATACCACCATGTTTGAAGTTTTCTCAGTTAAACAACTGACGTACCTTAATTGAATCCACCGATATGACCCATAATGGCAAGAAAGCATGTGCTACCATCCTAGAGCTTCGAGGGGATCCAACAGAACCTCCACAGATGCCAAATGTTACACCCAACCAAGCCGCCCATGCACCAACTGCCAAGAGGTATAGTGGCCACCCGGGTTTCACTCGCCCCTTCAACATGGACGAACTGGAAACCGGCATTGCTATACTTCAACCGGGAAAAAGCAGTTGGCCTTACAACATCTCCGATGAGCAGCTGAAAAACCTTGGCCCAGTAGCAAAGGAGCGGCTTCTTGACCTCTATAATTACTGCCTTATTTCCCATAGGTTCCCAAATATCTGGAGGAAAGCACATGATATGGCACCCCTAAAACCTGGGAAAGATCCATATAATCCAAGAGCTATAGAACAATATCACTCTTCACGCATACATACAAGCTCTTTGAATTTCTTCTACTCCATCGTATAGCACCTGTGATAGATGACCACCTAATACCAGAACAAGCAGTTTTCTGGCCAGGCAAGTCAACATCAAGCCAAGTAAGTACTCAACATTACTCAACACATCGTTCATCGTTTCGAGTTTCTTAAGCAAAAGTCCAACCCCTTGAAGCAGTATCTAAGGCGTTTATTTGCTATTAACCAAGTAACATCTATTGGGGTACTGGTGTTGAACGCAGTGAGCATATTCCACTTGGAGCTGTCTCCCCAGGGGCTGAATGGCGATTAAGAACCGGAATCGGCCATCTAAGGTTTCCCTGCAAAAATGGGGCTACCTGGAAGCAGGATACTACTTATGGACCAGCACCACAGACCATAGAACATCTCTTGGTCTACCCACTGTTTGGAGCAATCGTGCACAGACACAGAAACCTGCAGGTGTAGAAGCAATTATAGTCCGCCGTGCTCACGGTCCGGCTGCAATGCTCAGGATGGGACAGTCGATTCAGTTGACTCTTCACGCAACATTAGTTTCACGCTTTATTCCGTTGTCCTTTATGGAGCCCGGACTATGGCTCCCGCCGGACTATATCCGCTTTCACACCGGATTCAATGAAGCAGCCAGACGTTGTACCCGTCTCTGGCTACAGCGTACTTGCGAACCACTGTGTTTGGACACAAGAAGCTCAACAGAAGGTAAGCGTAGCCTTTTATATTTTTTACGGACAGTTATTCTAATGTATATACTACCAGCAGGCCATCGCATCAAAGGATATTAATTTTGATTACATACTTCGGCGAGCTAATTTTTTTTTAAAAAATTATTGTTAACATTTACTGGGTATGCCAATTGTAAGTTGCACATTATCTGTAAAACTAATGAAATGTAATTCAATCTACATTCCCCTGAATATCAGTAACAAGTCGATGTACATCATACTATATACATTGGTTTCAAGAAATAACCCCTAAGCTTCTACTGTGAGTCAACCAACTTTGACCGTATATTTTACCATTTATCGGAAGACGAAACGAATTGAATAAAAAGTTATGAAAGAAATGGTGTTTGGCAAGCTGTGCCTTAACATATTTGTGCAGAACCAAGCACCCGCAACGTAGGGCGGAACCTCATTTCTATTCAATTCACCACGTTTTTAGAAGGAATCAAAAGTAAAGGGTATCCAGCGAAATGCAATTAATGATATGTGTATTGCATTGCTGAGATTTACTATAAAAACAACTTTTTTTAAATTACATATCCATAGATCGCCACCAGTTACGTATTACATAGGCCGGTGAATACCAATGCTGTTCATTTATTCTAAAACAAATTGAATAGAAAGGGGGTTACGCGGCAAGGTAAAGGCATGGCCTACCGCAAAAATTATTTTGGTTACAGTCTGCCAAAAACAACTTTTCTTTCATGACTTTGTTGCATAATTTGTTTCTTTTTTAAAAATGATTGAAAATTATACAGTCAAAGTTAATTGGAAGCACAGTAGAAGGTCTTTTTATTCATGAACGAGGATAGAGGTTTTGTGCTTACATCATGAAAAAATAGTCATGCTAAATCGGGGTGTGATAAAACCTAAAATTATCGTTTCAACTGAATGGGCGGTGTAACAATAGCTCTGATGTACATCCACCGGTCACCCCAATATTCAGCGGATTGAAATTGTGATGGACATTTTATTCAATTTTAAGAAAATGTGCAACTTTTAAACCTGACATACCCCGTCAGAATTGAAGGTATATAATACGCTTTGATCTATGCGGAGTCAGTTCGCAACCCAAGTCCTTATCCGAGCATTTTTTCCATTAGATGCGATGTTGTGTAGCGAGAGATCACATATTGCACAAGATTCGGCACAAATGTTTAATTGGTTATAGGGCGTGATGAAACATGGAGTTGCGTCATCGAGATTTTGAATCGGCATAAACATTGCTCTATTTTCCTTGTAGTTATGTTTTTCCTTATTCATTTTTTATTGGAAATCGTTGGTAAAGTTACCGGCAAGTAGTAAAACACACAGAATAGAGATTTTAAATACAGCCGATTTTTGCACAATACTTTTGAGATCCTGACATTTATAACGCCATGAAATGCTGCGAGGAGACTTACTGAGGAGGACATCACAAAAACCTGTAAGTCTGTATTTATCTTACATACATTGTGTTAAAGGCGCAACGAGAGAGTTCACATATCAATATCTCCGAAAACTTGAAAGCCTTGACTCTTTTCGAAGTGAAAAATGACAGTATTTGGCTCAGAAATGTCATTTCTGAGCCAAACACTATGTAGGTCTATCATATATTGAAATCACAACATATATGTAAATATATAGATGCTTGAAACATATGAATCGTTGCACTTTAAATTAAAATATTACTCGCATAACCTGTCTGAAAGTAAACACTTTCTTTGTACTTCAATGAACCACAGAGCAGGACAACGCCAGAGCTTCTTACTGCTGCTTCCATATGTATGAGGAAAGTGACAGAGTGAAAGAAATACATTTAATTGACATATCAACAAGGGGGACATTTAAAGTTTACGATAATAAAACAACATAGAAATAGCACGAGTTAAACATCTTTTAAAATGAGAAAACCAGGGAGAAATTCTCTATTGAAATGTAAACAAAGGCGAGAAAAATTCTACTACGTGCTACTTTATCAGCAGCCATCAACACTTCGAAACCGCAGCTAATAGTCTGTCTCTAACTTTTATGAATTGGTTCAGGATGTCCTGGTTATAACGTAACCAATATTTGTTCTTGTCGTCATCATCTGAATAGTCTGGAAAGGTGTCGTCTGCTTGCATACTGGTTTTAGTGTCATACGAGGAGTCCATTAGACCAAATTTCCATAGGAGAGTAGCGGAGTGCTAGCATTCACGTAAGGCTGGGTTAGGGAGATGTCTGCAATATTTGTTACAACTATTAGAACGTGGTAAAATAAAGAAAGCGTGATTACATCTTCAGAACGTCACTTGTTTGCAAAAGTCATAAAGGAAAGTCAGGGAAACTATGCAACCAAAATACAAAATGAGTCGTGTGTTTCAATTAATATTTGCAAAGTACAATGATTTTAGATCTTTCTGCTAGCAAAACAACATTCCGATGAGGGGGGGATATCATATTATACATGACTGAAAGTCGTAAGGGCCGAGTGGGAATATGATGGTCTGCGAATGAAATTCACAGCTGATATTGTAAATCGCTAAATGTTCTCAATCATCTGGTCAAGTAATAATATTCACAGATCAAGTGATAGATCCTCAACCGAGCCATATTTTACACAAACAACTGATACTGATGAGTCAGAATGGTTAATGGGTAAGATCCATCTTAGGTCATTTGGTGGTAAATGTTAGCAAAAGTAATTTTTATATGAGTTAATTCTTTATTTAAAGTTCATTCAAGTAAATTAGGTTCTTTATTGGATATAAGCTATTGATGTCATCCGCCAACTTAATTATTGACGATTAGGTGAGAACTGAGGAAGGTCATTTAATCATTAATATAAAGAAAAATAAAAGGGGTCTAGGATTGAGCCTTGGGGGTATTTTGCATCTGATGGAAGACGGAGATCATCACAAGATTTTTTAAGGTTATCCATGTAATTTTCCATCCACTTATTGGTAACTTTATACATAATTTGAGTTTATTAATGAGATTGTGTGTCAAGTGTATAGAAAACTTTGCTGAGACCAAGAGAGATGCAATTTTAATCATAGAGTTTATTGATTTTATTTCTAAAAGCCGAATAGGCAGAGGTAAGGATTTAGGATTTTATTTTATCTTAAACGTGATATGATTCTAGTTATAAATTAATTCTTCAGGGAACTTGATAAGTTGGGAGGATGGATATTGGCTGGTAATTGTTGAAAGACTGTTTATCCCAATCTCTTCGAAAGTATACCCTTTTCCGTAACTGTCAACTGCAGTAATTCTAACAACTATAATAAAATATACTTACGCTAAAAACACGAAAGGTCTGTATGTGTTGATTAAGACCTAGCCGATGATTGTCAATAAAGCAATCTTCCCACAATGTCTCCAAGCAGCTAACATGAGGGTCCATGGCCTCAGCCCTTCGATCGTAGTATCTGAATAAATGGCTGGTATGCTTTCATGTTGCATTATCCCCTCTTGCTCGAGTCATTGGACAGCCAAGCGTTCATAGTATCTATTAGTCGTAACCCCGTCCCCACAATGCCTCCCCAGCGATGCTATAATGTACAAGTATCGTCGCAGATCAGCTTTGCTTCAACGTGTCTACGAGATAAGCTATGCAATCCTCGGCACTTGCCAGGATATCACCTTCTTTATCATTCACAATGAGGCTAGGATTGAAAGACTTCCATTTTCAACTTGATATCATTATGACTGAGGGTACTTCAATCAGAACAGGTTAAGCATGGGGCACTGCGGATAGTGCCTAGTAAAAGCGGTCTGGAATCTCACGCAATACTTGTAAAATGTGAAGCGTGTGGACAACGCGTATTACCTCATTGTCTGCGGTAACAGGGAAGGGATTTCATCTAATTGTCTCAGCAAACAAATCTACAGCACCTGGAGCATTCATTCAAAAACAAGTAATTCGAATCGTGACAGGTACTGAATTAGTACATGTACCCTTAATATCTTTGAGACTGTATCTCGGTGTGGCCAGAATTACTCGTCGCTGTCAGCTTGAAGAGACCGTATTATCTTGACGAAGAGAAGGAGTTCCGCAAAATCTCTTTTACCAGGTGACTTGCTAAATGTAACCTAGATTCAATACTTATTGAGGATTATGATTTGCAAATGCCACAGAAAGTTGCTTGATGCTTAGCCACGCGTTGTCTGAGGTGTAATCGTCGAGTTTTTCAAATATGCATTGATTTATTGATAACTGTTTTGTGCCTTTTCAAAGGCGAGATCTTTCTTTCAACATGCTTGTCATTACGGAAGTATGCGTTCTTTTGTTCCCTTCATGTTGTACTATAATCCTCACTGGGGTATGGGGTCACTTTGCATGAATTCACAGAATTGTTCTTAAGTGAAATTAGATTGGATTCATTTTTGCATTTAATAGAGTGATCGACATTTACAGTATCAGTGTCTTTGCGCCTCTGGAATCAGTGGTCGATCTTTCGCACGTAAGTTTGTTACCTTCAACGTTACCGTTTTCAGCCCGATCATGAATCTGTGGTGATCTTCGTCTTGAGTTTGGTCGTTGTCTTCATACCGCCATTTCCAGTAGCGTCACAAGAGATATTTTCTTCTTGTTCCTCGTGTTGTGAAATCAACAGTTGGTATCGGTTTTGCTTTGTGTTTTTTCGCCATATATTTTTGACAGTTGGGGCATTGGGAGTTTTTTCAACAGACAGAATCATTTGAGGACGTCAGCGGCTGATATTTGCCTTCTTTTGTACCGTTTGACTTCGATCGTCTAATGTTGGATCGCCCCACCCTTCATAAGGAATGGGTCATAGGTGGGCTTCGAAGTTTTCGTATCGCTATTATCACCTATATCTTTGACCGCACGGCATCCCATGTGATGATGATATCAGTTATTTCTTTGAAAACAAAAAACTCAATAAAAAATATTTGTAATTCTACGGCATCATGAGGTGTGGATTGTGCGTTTAATATAATCTCTGAAATTAGGCATAGAGTTAGGAACGTCCAAAGAAAGATGTTAGCTAACAGGGGCCTTGTAGTTCTTTGTCCGTATATATTGTGGGAAAATGATGTGTAACAGAGTGGGAAAAAATTACAATTTGTTTTTAATCTAGTGTACCAAATTGTATGGCCTGATTATAAGGATCAAGTAATGCGAAGGGGCCAAAAGGTCATTTTAACATGGTATTAAGGTTAAAAATATTAACAAGTTTCGCACACATAAAACAGTGAATCAAAGTGGTTCATTTAAATTAAAAACAATGGAAAATAGAAATAGTTGAGAAAGCATATAAGAAAATTTGCAATGACCCTACACCGTCAAAAATATTTTCTTTGACGCTGCCTAAAAGTCTGTACCAAATCTCAGAGATTTATCATGAAATACACAATTCTTGCACTAATTCCTGTGCTAAATCGAGATAGTGTGTATTTGAATATGTATTATCATTCTTAACCATATTTGTTAATACATATTGAGTGCGATTATTTTAGACAATTTGAAAAAAGTCTTGGTCGTTTTATGGAAGTTTCCGTAACACCGTTGTTTATTGCTTGTTTGTTTTGGTTTATGGAACAGAAACTGGAGGCACTGATTTACTGATAACATTTCCCTCTAAGCAATTATATAGAAGATCCCAAAAAGGGTGGTAATACTTACAACACTTAATATAACTGATGATGAAGTTACAATCGTTACAAAATGATACAAGGGCAGATCCTAGTTATCAATTCGACGCCAGCAGTTTCCAAAGATATTTTGATCATTTCCTTTACTCACTGCATGGCCCTGCACAAAACATTGACTATCTTTACCACAACTCATGAATCAATTGATCGAAACCATTTGATACTAACATTTATCGGTCGTTTGCTACACACAAGCTTTATGCTTACAGACAACATTTTGCAACTGCAAACGATACACTTAAATATTGATAAAATTGTATGCTGTAATTCTAATGCAACATAATATTTTCACATTTTTTTAACCTTTGAATTCTCTCTTCAAAGGAAAGTTGATATAATGCACAAATGTGCGTTTGGGCATTATGTTTGTGATCGCCAGTTTTGGTGGAGGAAGGTGTATGGGTGTGTGTGAGTGTAGTGTTTTGTGTGTGTGTGTGTTCGGGGTTTGGGTGTGTTTTGTGTTTGTTGTGTGTTAGGGCGTTGTTTGTTGTGTGTGTGTAGGGGTGTGCATGGGCTTGGACACGCTCCTTGAGGTATGTGCGTTATGTGCTAGTTATACAAAAATGTCTAAAGTAGTCATGAGTGCAGAATTATAGTTACATTTAAAAATAAATCTAATGTTAGCTCTTTTATGGTACACAAATTAGCTAAATATTGAATATATTTTTACGATTTTTAGTTGTTCATTTTGTGACTAGCTTTAATGGTAGAGCTTACTACACCATATACATACACACGTTAACCTACAACATGTTAAGTCATTCTAAGGTAAAAGGGATTTACGCGGACCAGATAGGGTCACTCATTGCAATGACACAACTAGCTGTCGTCTACCTTCATTTAACGACATAACGTATTATTGTTAGGATCCGTACATAGCCCCGTATAATTATATGGTCAGTCCTGTCATGTAACAACGAGTATCATTAGAAGTAGTAGTAGTAGTTATTTTGAGGTATATGAGAAGTGCTGTGGATATTATATGTATTTAATTCAAAAACAGCGTATCTCACGTTATCATGAATTTAAAGGCTTTAGAGAAGTGGCATAAGAAAGAACCCCTTTTGTTTTCTTCCCTTCTCCCCCTTCTTTAATCCTCTCCATGGATTTAGAAATTATCTTATAGAGTGCCAATCTGAAACATTTTCATGACACAACAGGTCAAGTCCAAATGCTCAAAAAAGCGATTGGCAGATTTTGGTTTCATAAGTTATTGTGCTCTGTCGTTACTTAGAGGCGTTCATTATTGCTAGGGAGGGAGATGGGAAGAAAATATGAGGAGGGGTGTTTGTGTAATTTGTGATCTCAAAAAGGGGTATTTTTTTTAAGAGGAGGAGGGATTATGCTAATTGTTAATTCAAAAAACTGACTTAGCAACAATTGAATCTGTGGTTAAAGGTGTTTGTTCCAATTTTATCTAGATATGAGGAACCTGGACTTTATACCTTTGTAACCGTCACCACTATCGTGTATATAAACGATTAAGTATTTGCGGATAGTAGAAGCCCTTTTTTTTTTGATAAACTTAGTGAAAGGCCCTGTCGATTAATGTGTTGATATTGATGATTACCTTTCAGATTAATTTTTGTCTCTATCTTAGGAAAGAAATTGATTTGCAAGCTGAGATTTCCGAACGCCAATGCGAAAATCCCGGTCTTGTTTCATCTGCATATCAAATTTTAAGTAGGGTCGAAGTGAAAAATCCGAATATATTAAGAATACAACTGTCGGCCAAAAACTGTACCATACAATAAAAGGTCTTTAAGATTAACGTTTGGGGAGCTTTGTGGGAATTTCATGTGCAATTAGGGCGGATTGTAATTTTACATTTAGCAATAGGGTTCTAGCAATAGGGGGATGTGTAAATTTGCTTTGTCATATGGAAAATCCTCCCACCACCCTCAAAATATTGTTGAACGGTCCTTAAGACCCTCCACTAAATACTTGAATGCTCAGTTCATCCCGTCAAGCCCCGGATAGCCATCAGATGTGGTGTTTTGTTTTGTAAGAACATGTGGGATGAGCTTAGTATAATTTTAAACAATAACATTATACTAAGCGACGATCCACCAATAAGTGTCAATTAACTTGCATAGTTTACAAATAAATAGTTCTTAGAGGTGAGTGTGACCCGAACCGACACCCCGCCCAAAACCACCCCCCCCCCCATCCCCACTATCCAACCGACTGGACAATTTAACTCCATATTTGTTGTAGGATGATTTTGGGCATGCTCAATTTTAGAGCACAATATATGAACATTCTGATTCATGATAGGTCACCCCACTTAAGGCTTTAAGTCTGTGAACGGCTCCGTGTCATAGAGGTCTCTCCATTCTTTTCTTTCCATTTTTTTTTTTTTGGGTTTTTCAAAAAGTGCTTCTCTTTGCATTCGCACGTAAAAGAAAAATGTTGATAATTAACTCTTAGCATTCGGATGTCGAGCATTCGACGCCCGCATTAATTTGTCAATTTGTGTTTCTTTTTTGTTAAAAACATTTCAAAATTATTTATCATGGCATATTCAATTCAGTTGAAAAATGCATTTAAATGAGTCAAATCAAGTCCGTAGTCTTTGTTTATTTTTTAAGATGGTTTCCCCAAATGACATACAAATATTCGGGAAAGCTATCCTCAAATGCCACTGACTTGTGTGTTAAAACTTATACCATTTCCAAGCACGGAAAGAGTTAAGGGCGCGCGATATACTATATAATACCACAATATTTAGGTCTCATATACCAGATACCAGCTAGATCCTCTGGTCACAAAAAATTCACCCTCTCTAATCACATCCTAATTATTTACGAAGCAATTTTTTTTTATCTGGTCCGTTATTCTGATTCCGTATGAGTGAGACATGTAAAGTTAAGTCAAGGTGCCCAGTTTATAGGTAGTATGGGGAAACGATACCTTGATGGCCTCATGTAACCCCTAGTACCTCCTCCTGGTAGGTTAAGACTTGTAAAAACCGCATTCGGTGAATCAGAGGGTATTCTGCACTGTTAAAACATGTTCCTAATTGTACCGACTTACTTCTTAAATTACGGTAAACCCCAATTAACCAATAATCTTCACGTTTATTAACCTCTACCTAAACATAAAATTACAATTTGTTAGCAGAAAAATGTAAATAAATACAGAGTGGTTAAAAAATAACTACACATTTTGAAAAAAAGGTTAGTATTTATACGCTGACCGTTATTGTTATTTTCCGAATATTACGTTCTTTGTAACTTACTGGTTTTTAAGTGTAGAATACGAACTATGAAATCGTTTTCCTATAAAATGTGTAAATAACGTCGCCGTCATTAAAAACATGCAAAATCTTATTTTCTTTTATCATTTTTTAAACTAGTTTAAAAAGCTCTTTTGCCTCCTTTTGTATTATTATTAGTTAATTGAAAAAAAAAAAAGTAGTACACACACATATAGGTGTAAATTTAGCATCTGCTATCAGTAACGTCATGTATAGTGTAGGCGGATAAAAGTTATTTAGGACTTGTAATCTTAAGGACTGGGTTCGATCGAATCTATGTAAGGTACAGTATTAAGTTTCTTCTGATTATGATGATGATTACGTAATTGGGTGACATAGGGATGTGTACATACCATAAAACAAAGTGTATAAACTGTGTAAATCTTTATTTCTCATGTTTTCCCTTTGTTTATTGTCTTTTTTCTCAAAATTGTTGCCGGAAATATAACTTTTTTACAACCCGTGGTTAACGTAAATTCAACGTTGGTTTGGAAATTTGGTCAGGAGGATTGTAATAACGTTTTAATTATTAATATTGTTTAAAGAAGTCAAAAACAAACCAACAACAAAACGTTGAGCTGAGATTTTACGCCGTATTTTAGTTCCCGGGCAAGTTTCGTATTTTTACGACTCCAGTTATTTTAGTCTGCAGGTAGTGAGTCCCAGCTGCCAGTCAAATGCATGTTTTTTAAAGGTTTATTTTAACAATGTGATTAGGACTTCTAGTTCAAGGTCATGGACATTTGGTGAATGAATAAAAACTTGAACTCGAAAAAAACGAAAGAAAAGAATGCAATGTGCAAAAGAAATTTTCCACAATTCCACAATAGTTATTGAATTATTATTAAATCCGTGGTCTTGTTATAAAATTACCTTTTTGTTTGGAATAGGGGACCTTCAAACTTACCATGTAGTTTCAGTACGGTGGACAAACCAAAATAAATGTCAAAAATGAATTCAAAAAATAACAAGGGGCATTTGAGCTTGATAATACATCCGGTCTAATGTGTGCGACGTGCACTTCCGCCATGCAGTATTCGGAATACACTTATTACAGAAGTAACAAAAAATGTTTTATTCTTGATCTATTAGCTAGTACAGGCATGTGCTTTAGACATTACAACTGCGAATGGGTTTACTTTATATTGGGTTTTATTCCCGGAAATAGTTGCACACCCTCTTGAAGAGAGAAGAAACTGGAATTTCGATCTTATAGGGCCTACTCGGCCCACAAGAGTTGAATTCCAATAACCATTCATGGAAAAAGCTTGGAAATATAATCGGAATTCTAAAAACTCACATAAAAATTCGGAGTTTTGATGGGAATTATTAAATTTGCCTGCAGGAAATGTCACCTTTTTGATTAAAGTTTTTTAAAACCTGGATTCTCAGCAATCATAGTTAACCCCAAAATTGTAATTACACTGAAGCCA
>JAMKCH010017300.1:0-23411 GCA_023653785.1 Ophioderma brevispina
AGTTGGCTTGGAGGAGATTGGTCCAATTTTTTTGCCAGATTGGAGGATCTCACCCATTCCCCCAATGACAAAATCTGGACTATAATGTACTTAGGAGTTGAATTATGGAAACAATTGTGTCCGTAGTGATACCTTTCGAGGAATTGTCGTCACTTCGAAGGATTGCAAACTCGACCGATACCAATTCGACCGTCATCCAACTCGACGGACAACCAAGTCGACCGCCATAACGTAGACGATAACAACTCGAGCCGTCTATGCACAACCGACAGTCGCGTGGGAAGTACCAACTCGACCGAGCGCGTGCCAACGGCCGTCGGATGCGAACTCGACCGTTGTAATAATGTACTTAAAGAGACATGAGATTTCCAGAAGAAGCGCCCCATTTCTCGAGCTTACCATGTATTAACACCTGAGGTGAATAAGACGAATACCACCGTCTCTATGTCATAAGATGAGATTTAGTAGGTTTCTGGTCGGCACGACAGACTATAGGATTTTTTCAATAGCTTTCAATACGTCACGCGCTAGTCTATAAGAGCTTCGCTTCACGATCGAAACACTTGTGGTGACTTTGAGGTTTTTGTACCTCTATTCCAAGGAAACTTTTAAAGTCTCAATTCGAAAGTGACGTGCGGGTAGATTCCCATGCAAACCGCTTCTTTGTGCCGTGGCCGGAATAATTAAGACGGTAGTAGTAACTACTTTGGTTTTGGTTCAGTAACTAGATAGGGCTAGAAGATCAAACCAGGTGACAAAAATCTAAACATAAGAAAATACAATAACTCAATAAGATAAGCACATGCAAGTTCCACCCGTGTACCAAAAACGTCAGCATCGGTACAATGCGACGGGTAAGATGAGGACGGTTCGAATTGGCTATGCGATTCGGTCGAGTTCGGTACTTCACGCGAAGTCGAGTTGGCATTAGACGTCGAGTCGAGGTGGTATCGGTACGAGATGGTATGGTTGGTCGAATTGGTGTTCCGTGCGAGTTGGATGGACCGTCGCAGTTGGATGACGTGAGTTGTGGTATGGTCGAGTTTGCAATCCGTCAAAGTGACTGGATACCCTTTCGAGAACTAGTGTTCAGTGGATACTGTGCATTTTCAGAGGCATGTCCCCTCAGAATAAAGGAATTGAACCAGGTCATAGTCGGTTCAATTGATTCTTTCTTTGGTAAAAATCTAATCGATCCCATTGCATAGTTGGCATCTGCACATTTGGTTTGACTTTTAATGCTCATGCATTTAATTGTAAAACTTAAGCTCACATAGGCCGAGTGTGTGCCTGTTGTTGTTCAAAAAATAAATCCATTGGGGGACAATGAATGTGACAATTTATTAAATTACAGCATGCCTGGGCAGAAGGAATTAAATGATTAATCTTCCAGCTTGTCAAAGCTCAAAAGTAAACGTTGAATAATCTACATACAAGGACCAATGGTGCTAAAGCTTCTAAGAAAAGGGAGTTGGAGCTTGAGTGGAGTTAGTGGTTTGATTTTTGTGCTTGTTTTACAAGAAATAACAGCAAATTTTTTTAGAGGAGTTACCCAATTTTCACAATTTTTGCACAGTTATTTGTAATTTGTCTGGGAACTACCATGCGAAACGGAAGGAATGCTAAAAATGCATATTTATTATATAAAATAGCGATTTGTATTGAAAATTGGGATCCTAGATGGTATTGCCAGCTCTGCGGAAAATCTAAGTTTATGTCCATCCATGATGCAAATAGTGCCACCTATGCAAATGACCTATAACTTGACCTTGCCTGCATTAAAAAACGAATGGATGAGCGTAGGATACGTACATGCGCTATTTCCCGGCTATTTCAACCTTGGAAGTTCATTTCCAGCAGCCATTGAATTATATTATCTCCGATTTATTAATTGTTTATTACAAAATTCCTTATGTTTGCGACACATAGACATTTTTCGAGCTTGACCATTCATAGGTTTAGGTTACTAGCCAGTTATCAATACAAACCATGTAAAAATCTAAAATGTTTGAAAAATTGCTTTTTTTTGGGCGCACTCTTAAAAAACTGTGCTATATTGCATAATGTACACGTGAGTGTACTCATATAGTTTCCATTTTTTATGCATACGTGACAACCCAATCGGATACCTACCAAGTTTCATGATCATTTACAACCCATTGACTTTGGATGGATGACTGGTCAGGATGTCTTGAAAATGACTTTCAAACTTGTTGGCATGAATGTTGACCACAATCACAAATTTCATTGCCGATCCATTACCCAAACTAGAAAGATATACTTTATAATTTGCCTTTCTTGTGGAGATGCATTGCATGCATGCATGAAACACACACCACACACACATACATATATACAAACATAATGTATACACGCATACAGAACAACATACACATACCACACACGGAAGGAATATACAGATTTTGGATTAGTAGGGTCTTCCGCACTCCATTGCAAGACGACCACAAAAAAAACCTAAAACACAATTCAAAATTCAAAATTATATTATTTAAAAGAAAAAAAAACGCATGACACATATACAAGAGGTGCAAACGGAGGCCCTTGTATTTTGTAATTATAGCACATAAAGGTGCTACGTTAGGCTTGGAAGTAACAATGATCATGGTAAGGATTAAGATTAAATTAAGGCTAGAATACAAGATGATCTCCGAGGGATACGGGGCTCTGGCAATTTGCTCACACTTATCTCGCATGCGTTTCCATTTGAAGAAATGTTGAAATTTAGCTTTTGGTTTCATTAGTTTTTAGAATTTACATAAAGGTTTCAAAAATATTGATCAAAGATGCATCAGTATGTCAAATAAAATCTCAACATTCGATGGACTACACTCTGAAAAAAAACCTCGTCACTTTTGACTGAAAATGGACTTACGAAGTTTTCTGGTCAAATTTGACTGGAAAATCTTGAAATTGACCAGGAATCTTCTCAAAATTGGACTTTATTCTGGTCAAATTTTTGAATAGAGACTGCGTAAGATCTATTTACAACAAGGCATTTTTAAAATTGATATTAAAAAGGGGAGCTTTAAAATGTCCCAAATGAATTAAAAAAATACAGCGTTCACAGAATACATGTGTCTCTGCCGGATTTGTAAATGAGGATAAGGGTCACATGAGGTGACCCACGCATGGGACACTATGCACAGGTTTATCTAAGGGTCATGAAAATCGATCGGACCGATGGGATACCAAAGCAATTTAGAATAGGACCAATTAAAGTCAGCGGAGGTCACCAACATGTGGGACCATCCCAAGGGCCACTGTACTAAGTGTCATAAAACGATCAACATATGTGGATAGACCAAAGCAATATTCATAATTCTGACCATTTCAGGCACATGAGGTCATAAAGGTCAAATGAGGTTAACAACATGTGGGACACTAACCAAGGGGTCATTATATTTAGTGTCATAGAAATCGTCAACGTATGGGATACACCAAGCAATTTTAGAATATGATCAATTTAGGTACACATTGAGGTCACCAACATGTGGTGGGGGGGGGAAAAACAAAAAGGGAATTTTATATAAGTGCCAATATAAAGCGATAGACCATTTGGGATACACCAAACCAGATTTATAATTCTGACCATTTTAAGGTCACACGAGGTGACATGAGGTAGCAAAACTGTATGATCGACATGTGGATCGATCCAGCAATATTATTAATTCGGCCCATTTCAGGACATGAGGTCACAACATGTGGGACACGACGCAAGGGCCAAGGATCAGTGTCTTGAAAATCAATCGACATAATGGATACACCAAGCAATTTTATAATTCTGACCATTGTAAGGGTCGCATGAGGTCACAAAGGTCACATGAGGTCATTAACATGTGGGACGCTAACCAAGGGCCACTGTATCTAAGTGTCATGAACAACTCGATCAACATATGGGGATTACACCAAGCCAATTTCATAATTCTGACCATATTTAGGTAAATGAGGTCAAAAAAATGTGGGACACTAACAAGGGTCATTCTATTATAGTTATCATAGAAATCAATCAACATATGTGGATACACCAAGCAATTTTATAATTCTGATCAATTTAAGGTCACATGAGGTCAACAACATGTGGGACATTACCAGGGTCCTTATATCTAGTGTCTAAAAATCAGATCGACATATGTGGATACACTAAGCAATTTATAATTCTGATCATATAATGTCCAATGAGCGCACCAACATGTGGGACCTCACTAAAGGGTCATTCTTCTAAGTTTCATAGAAATCGATCGACAAAAGTGGATACACCAAGCATTATTATAATTCGACCATTTTAAGGTCACAGAAGATCACATATGAGGTCACAACATGTGGGACACTACCCAAGGGCCACTGTATCTAAGGGTCATGAAAATCGATAAACTTAGGTGGTACACCTGCAATTTCATAATTCGGACCATTTTAAGGTCATACAAGGTCAACGACATGTGGGACACTACACAAGGGCCAATATATCTAAATGTCAAGGGAAAATCGATTACGCTAGAAGATGGTGGATACACCAAGAAATTTTATAATTCTGACCAATTTTTAAGGTCAATTGACGCACCAACATGTAGTACACTACCAAGAGGTCATTATCTAATGTGTCATGAAAATCGATCGACAATATGTGGGGATTACACCAGTAAATAATTTTATAATTCTGACCATGTTAAGGTCACAAAGGTCACATAAGGGTCAATTAACATGTGGGAGGCACTACCCAAGGGGCACTGTATCTAAGTGTCATTGAAAATCGATGAAAGTAGATACCCCAAAGCAATGTTTATAATCTGACCATTTTAAGGTCACACGAGGTTCAAAAAGGGTCACTATGAGGGTCAAACACATGGGGCACTACCCACATGGCATTTAATCTAAGTGTCATATAAACGATTCAACATATGTGGATACAGTACCGTGCAATGGTTATAATTATGACCATTTTAAGATCACATGAGGTCACAACCATGTAGGATACTACCCAAATGGTCATTTTAGCTAAGACTCACAAATCGATCGACATAGGCCTATGTTGATACACCAAGGAATTTTAAAAATTCTGGGACGACTTTAAGGGTCACATGAGATCACAGAGGTCAAAGGTCAAGAGGTCACCAACATGTAGTCAGAAGTCGGTTAACGCAAATACGCAAACCTATATACCGACAATTTAATACCGCTATGACAGCGTATATAGGTTTATCCCCAGAACACAATCAATGAATCGGCCCTCAGCGCGTCTATCCCGTTCATAAATGCAACCCGGAAGATATTGCGCACAACACCGAGGTCCTCCCGCCTTTAATTTCCAATGTGCCGTCTACCCGTTACTTGTTAATTAAACAGTTTGCTAAACCCATGCGACACTATTCTATAGGCCATTGCTTCCATTTAGGTTTCAATTCAAGTAAATAATTAGTCATTTTCGCTGGAAGGCTTAATCCCGGCCTAAATAAAATGGGGTATGAATGGTCTCCTACGCTATTTATACCATAAGATCCGACCGACATTGATTTAATTACTAATTCAGTACTTGCGCGGCTTTTATTTTTTCATACCTATATTTTGTCTGTTAACCTGTCCCTGAATTTTCATCATCTGTCATGTATGATTTCCTTCCCTTGTTTTAAGTTGTTATATGCACTCATTTTGAATTTTCAAAAATACATTTCATGAGCTAAAAGTCAAGACAATTCGGATAGGCAATCGAAGTTAAGTACAGTTTATGCATGGTTACGTACAGCACACGTTAAGAGCAGATCTAGCAATGGTAGACCATGTGTGCGGGAACAAGTCAGAACTGGCCTCGGGGTTCATGACCTGGAGCCCCAGGGACCGGCCTGCGGGACAAGTGGACTGTCCCACGTGCTGATTCAAACAATTGTTTACGTGATTTTGAGGAGAACCGAAAGGAAAAGCAAGCTCCAAACGTTGGAGGGGAGATTTCTCTGCAAAATTCAGAGCAAGACTAAGAACATGTATGCATTATTATTAATGATTTTACACAAACGGGATACCCACTTTCCTGCAATTTCAGCTATTTCATGACGTCATTTGAGTAGCTTTTGATGGCCTTGCATACATCCGATTATAATTATATACATGTACTTACGCACGTGGGAATCCCACTGACCTCATGTCAGTGGGGAATCCCCGGCCCGGGGGCCTCCTCGGATGGACGTGACGGGTTTCACTCTTGCTCCTGAATGGTTCCGCTCCTTCATTCTTCAACATTACATGGAATTACACATTTTTTCAGAAACCAGCAAACATCTTCACCCAAGTTTGGGGCAGCGTTCGCATGGTGCTTGTTCATGCTAAATGTCTTAAAAGATAATGAAACTGACAAACTCGCACTTTTATCTTAGATTTTCCCTTCGAAAAAATGAATTTAGAATCATACTACTATTATGCAGGGCGCAATATGGAAAGGAGTCAAGAGTTGCGTCGAATGAGATTACAGGTCTCTAACTGGAACGCTTTTGGCTGTGATAGAATGAACCTTGATGAAATCATCCGTACCCCGTGCAGAGTACAGTCCACAGTAAAGCCTCGCGACCTTTATGTGACTAACTCGGGTTACAGCCCCCCCCCCATTATAATCCGGTTAGAGAAATTAAGCCAAAGTTTTTGGCAATTACCGCTCAGTACACATAGCCAATGACTGAGCGTTTAGTAATTTCTAGTCAACTGGTTTTTGTGCATTGGACCTATTGTAGAAATAAACCAACCAATCAAATCATCGTTGAAGCCACCTAGGTCCCTCTGTGAATTAGTCCTTCTTTCTTCCATTTGAACCCGCCCCACAAAATGAGTTACCAAGTGTGTATGTTTGCAGTTGTCCCCCAAAGTATAATATGTTGTACTTATAACTTTATGATGTTTTCGTACATTTGTCCTATTGGGCACACACAACAGTGAACCTAGCCTTTTAACGCTTAATAGGGTCGTTAACACTCTTTAGTGGTTACTGCTTAACCAATATGTAGTTGAAATATATTGTGATAGCCCCTACAGTTGCAATCAGAGCTTCCATCTTCTCTGTTTTTGCAAGTTGCATGTTTAAAATAGCACCAATAGTACACGTAAGATCAGATAGACTCCAGCTGAGAATATGTTGTTTATGTACACTCAGAAAAATAGTTTTGTTACATTTACTTAATCTGTGAAACACGGTTGCCTAGGTGATTTTATTGAGTCAGGTTGCAACAACAAAAATTTACAAATTTATACTTTAATTGACACGGGTTAAAAGAACCCACTTTATTCTGTTAGAAGACATAATTTCCTGTAAATCACTTTTTGTTGGCCTTTAACTAGATTTAGTCAGGCAGCAGATGTCACTATATTATCACTACTACTGCGATAATTTGGCCAACTTTGATTTTTACTTTCATGTGTCAAGTGACAGCACAAGGAATCGCTTTCCACTTGTTGCCGAATTTTCAGTGTCGTATTTCGTCACCTTGAGGCACTTTTCAAAATGTCCGCCAAAATCATAGAGAAATCGAATAAAAGCGTATTTGTTTACCACAAATACCATGTAATAGGTCACGGTTCTGATCTTTTGGTCATGTACCGCTAACAATGTTTAAAACCAAAACAGCGTTGTTCAGGATGATTAGATGGCTTTTTTCAAATGGCCGCCAAATCAGAGAAAATTCGTTAAAAGCATAATTGTTTCAAAAATGCATCTAATAGCTCGGGTTTCTGGATAATTTTGGCCAAGTGAACGCTAGAACTGTTTTAAATAAAAACATTGTTTTCAGTAATGATTGATGTGGTTTTTGTTGTCCAACATGCCACAGAATCATATAAAATTAATTAAAAGCATAATGGTACACAAACATTTATCTCTAGCCTGGTTTTCTCGAGGATTTTAGCCAAGTGATCTCTAGAAATGTTGTTCATATAAACGGTGTCATTCACTAATAATCGAGGCACTTTGTTTCTACAATGACTGCCACATTCACCCAAAAAATATTGACCAACACTACCTAATAGGATAATCTCCAAGATTATTTAAGAGCTTATTTCTTGAAGATGTTTACGTATCACACCAATAACTTAATAATTGTATAGGTGCTTTTTTTTGTAAAATGGATGTCAACCCTTAAATGGCACATACTAACACGAGAGGGCTAAAGCACACGCTCTAAAGGCTGCTTGCTGCAAAGTCTTGTTTATGTATCCCTCTCAGGGCAATGAGGATGGCACTTTCGATATCACTTCACTACCAAAAGCGAGTCCTGCAAGGTCGCTTTCAGTCTTGGAACAGCTAGAAATCCATGGTGTCCGGGTGTACTGTAAAGGGGACAAGGCGATATGACTGTCATTTGCTTCAACAAAATCTTTTCCAAGAGCAGACCTACGTGTTGAAGCATTGCCATAATGCAGACAAACGCTTGCGGAATTACAATACCATATAGCCAATCAAAACATTTGTTACAAAAACTTGGTATCGGTGCGCATTTGTGCACGGATCATAGGCATGATGGGGAGGTAGATATATACCCCAATAGTTTTGATAAGGGGATGGTCACCTACCCCATGTTGATGCCCTTTCATGTGTTTCTGACCAAAATAAACCTCAAAATTTACCATAAGAGTTTAAATGGCAAACTTCCGCGCTTCTTCGCGCATTTGTTCTAATTACAATTACCTTTAACGATTTGTAGCTTCTAAATGGCAAAAATTTTAGCAAATGTGCTAGTAATGACTCTTTTCAGCAAACCCTGTTTCATCATCCCCCAATGTCAAAAAGAAATTTTACGCCACTGCAGGATTGTGGTCTCGCCATCTTTATATACACTCAACGTTTGTTTTCCCGCTTTTGAGTGGAGATCGTCAAACGTGTATCCAGGTTCATCGAAAATTCGTGCGGGTCCACTTCCACTCTCTCCCTCCTTTCTCTGGGTAGAATACAGGCATCTTGGCGAAAAGCTTTCTCAACAGCGTTCTATCTGTTGATGATACTTCTTATTTTTTCTGTTGATTGTGGAATGTGCCAACAGTTCAGACGTGCACTACATGTGTGTACCACAATGTCGGGAATAGGTTATAGCTAGTTGGTCCTGAAGCGGAGGGGACCTACTGGTTGATGGAAAGGCGGTGGAGTTTGTCTTCAAATCAACTTTCTTGGATCGTTTAATTACTTTACTAGGAGGTGGCTTGTGGCCATGAGAGACCCGCATCGGTTGCAATGGCAAATCGGCAAATGGTTCCGATCTATCCAAGATCTAGGCTACAGAGGAATTACTAGAACTTAAAAAACTCGTCTAGTCCAAGCTCTGGCATTTCCAAATGGCCACATACGCAATGGATCCCTGACCCTCACCTAGGCAGACGCTAATACGAAATATTGCAGCCTTTTGGATGTGGCGTTGGAGAAAGCGTATATTATCAAGTCCACAACTAATAAGATCGAGAATAGGACAAACTCCAGTGTTATTCAGGAGATTGTGGTGAAAAACACACTTGTTACATAAGATTCTGCATCCAAGCATCTAAATATTTTTGTCATGTATCAGGCGTGTGGAAACAACTTGGGGTAGGTGATTATGCAGGAATGTTGAAGGCAAAAGAAGATGCAGGCTAAAAGCTCGGTGGTGCACCAAATTAAGGCGGTTACAGCACACACTGTGCTATTCTATTGCTTGATATCGTCATCTCTGTCATCGCAATCTCTGAGGTCACGAGTTGTGTCAGTCCCAACCGACCAACACTATTACTCTTCCATCTTCTTCTTCTTGCACTAATTTTACAAGGTTGTTAAAATAATCTCAGGAGTAAAGTACCTACAATAGCCTTCCATATCTTGTGTGTCTTTTAAAGATCGCGGCCGATCTCTATACAATCTGTCCTCCGTTTTGCATTGCAACAGTCCTGTAGAATGCCTTCTTTCCCCATAAACTACTGCAAATCGCATGCCTGTTGTATCAGCATAGCCGGAGTTTTGACACAAATTTTATGCATACCCTGATTATATCCTTTAAATTTACCACCATGACTTGGCTAGATGTGGACACAGCCCCTGACTCCAGAAGTATTTGGTTACATAGAGAGAGAGGTTTATTTATCTGCCCTTTTTGGGGAAAGAGACAGTCTAATACCTTCAGATCACCAATCAAAACTCATTTGCGAAAGACCTGTCACGTTCGGATAGTTCAAAGAGTTTCAGGGACTAGATATCCCCCCATATGAGCCACAATAAATCAAAAAGCCAAGAAAGACCCCATAGAGTTTTATAGAAGATATGTCAGCCCTATAGATTGGGCAAGTTGCTCTTGGCTCTTTGGTGAGGTCAAACAACAGTTAAATATCTGCCCCTTTCTTTATAATATCTTTATCCATAATTAGCATCCGCACCCAGTTCCATACTTTGCGAGAATATCACGGAACCAGTTTTTGTCCCTCAGTACATGGCATTGATGGGATCTTAATTATGGAAAACAACTTCTACAAACGGGCCTGAGACGCGTTTGCTATTCCACATGCAATTGCGCGAATGCTTCACCATTGTTATCCCCATAGATAACACAATGAGCACACAAAACATTTTTTTCACGTCTGAGTGCAGACACTATTGAATCAATTTTGTCTTGATTACAATCATTACCGACATTAAGTGAAACTAAAATTTCTCAATATGATGCCTTATCAAATTATCATTGTTACGACAAAGTATATGCCAAGACGGCCCTACTGGTACGAAAAGTTCAACCTACAAAAGCTACAAAATTAATACTTTACCTCTTAACTTGTACCCATCATGGATACATGTATTGTGCTAACTCCGGATGCGTGCAGTAATTTTGGGAGGTCCTTCAACAAAGTTGACCCAACTCCCTAAAAAGGCCCTTTTTTTGACTTTTTGAACATCTTTTATCAGCAAAATGTTCACTTTCTTGTCAAAAAGTTTCTCTAATTTGTGGACATTTGTTATCAAAATATCACGCAATAACGTGGCCTCTGTATTTTGTGGAATTGGGTTGTGTAACATTAGTTATAATAGTTTGCCATAGATGAAAGATACCATTAATCAATTCCAACCGGTTAAGCTATACCACCCAAATGGTTTACACTCCACAACACTTTGGGAGAGGTTAATTCTATTATTGTAACCTATGTTTTAAAACAAACCTTTAAAATATTATATTCACTGAGTAAAAATCCTCGAAAACCAGTGCACAATGATTTTTCTTTTTATTTTTTTCTCAGTAATTCTAATTATTTTGTTAGCCCATCTTGGGAAAAAGCGCCCGCTAGTAATGGTAAAGAATATCCCACTTTTGGTCCTAACTATAGGAACATCATAGGCTAAAAATCAAGAAAACTCGACTCTTTAAATGTGCAAGTTTGATCAAATACTATGTTTTAGGACATTTTTAATTAATTTTTATGATTTGGCGGCCATTTTTGGTAACAAACCCACCTCAATTATCCTGAACACACTGCTTTATTTGAAACATTTCTAGAGATCACCTAGCCAAAATTATCCAGAAAAACCCTACCCATAGATGTTATTTTGGTAAACAATAATGCTTTTAAAACAATTGGGTTTAAATCATTCTAAAGTTACTTGGCCAGAAAATTGCAGAAAACCTAACCTATTAGCTGGTGTTTTGTTGGTAAACAATACGTTTTATTCGATTTTCTATGATTTTGCCGGCCCATTGAAAAAGCGCCCCAGGTGACAAACACGCACTGGAAATTCGGCTACAAGTTGAAAGCGATTCCTTGTGATGTCCTGTGAACACATGAAAGTGAAAAACAAGTTGGCAAATTATCGCAGTAGCTGACCACCTCTCTGCCTGACTAATAATCTTTTACTTTCGTTTTACTTTGAAAACCTAATTTAAATCAATTTAGTAAAATTTTAATCTTACTCGATAACATTAATAGATTCTGCATACATTATTGGTTAAAATGGACTTGATCGTGCAAACAAACGTTGAACTAAAAAAAATCCAGAAGAAAGAATATACCGAAAAGATTAAGAAAACCAATAAAAAGTCAAATCAGTTTTTTGACTTAATGAACTTAAAGGCTGATTTAGAGATTTGCAAAGGGTGGCACCCTCAACTTTCTAACACTCGTGATTTTTTGCATAATAGAGAATGCCTTGTCCAACATATAATCACTGTGTGAAATAGCAAAGGTTAAATCAGTATCAATCTTTATAAATAGCTAGATGAGAAAGAAAGTGTGATTGTAAAAACTAGTTAAACTTGCTTTTGTCTAAGGTTTACAAATGGTTTTGTTGTCGTAATTTTTAGGGTTAAATGGTTTAGTGGTCTGGTTACTTAAATGTATCAAGAAATACAACATTAACAATTAAATTAACTTAATTGAACTAACAATAATAATAAATATATTTATTATTATCAAATTAAGTTGAATCAACAATTTATAAAATGAGTATTTTTTAATATTTTTGTTGCCCAATTTACCAGCGAGCTTCATATTAAATGTGATCACGAAAAGAGTCAATTTAACTAAAAGGGAGTGGGAATTTTATTTTTCGGTGAGCATATTGAAGTCGTACTTGTTAGTGGTACGTTTGTAGTGTAGTAGTTGTAGTCGGTAAAACCAAAAGTTGTAAAGCGGTTGGTGTGTCCCCGTCATCGGGGTGGCCGGATTCACTCATAGTGCAGCAACCGAACCAAGTTACTTTACATTTTGTAATCTTCAGAGAAGTATTGTCAACTTAGTATTTGTACTTGTTGGTTCTACACTTGTTGGTTCTAAGTTGCTTTGAATTAAATTGTGGTCATTGTATATCACGTAATCATATTGACTTGCCTTTTTGATACCCTTTGCAATGTTTTTTCAGTAAAGAAGATGAAAAACATAAGTTTGAGTTAAATTCAAGTACATATTTATTTCAAGTTGTCATCCTCAGACGGTACTGCCTTCAATACAATTGGACCCTGTTGTCAATATCAGCAAATTATATATTTAATTAAAATTAGGGGACTAAAATAACCTGTTCTACAGTAGCACAAACTTTATATTGTAAGTTTCTATTGTTTGGAATGCTACCATAATAGTCAATAAGTAATCTGGTTAATAGCGGGAGAACAACGTCTGGCCAAAATGGTGCAATCAATTAAATCCCACAACCTGCAGAGCTCATCATTGAGAAAATCGCCCATATCTCTTGGTGGGGCATCTGACTTACTGACCCTAATATTTTTGTTTTTATTTTTTGATGGATGATTTTTATGTCTTGTAGCAATTGTAATATTAACAGGTAACATATACCACAACCTTTCCCATTTAAAAAGGCCCATTCTATGCTTTGTCTATAATTTTCTTTTAGGCTGTTATAGTTCTTAACGTTCTTTCTTTTGTAATATAAGTCAAATGTTGTTGTTGTCCAGTCACCATTCAACAGTATAGGTTTATAACAACTCGTTGCCTATAATTTGCTTGTCATGCCATGCACTTTGATTAGAGAACACCACTACACATTAGTGCAAATGCGGAGTCTCAAGGTAAACCAACATATTGACTTAATTGCCTAGTCCATTTGCACACTAAGTGGAAGAGGTTCATACCTAGGCATGACTGAGCCCAAACTAATCACATGACAAATTACCCTGAGTAACTCCATTCACCATGCATCACAGCATGCATGGCCATTCCACCTCTACTTGCCATAAAACTGGGTTAAATTTGTGTTCAAGACATTTTTTTCAATTGATGGACGACAACTTTCGCCAGGGTCATATGCAATGATCCTTTACCCCTTCTCATAAGAGAATTTAATATCTTGATGACATGTTGGTAACGAAAAATAGAACGGTCAACAAACCTGTCGTGGTCGATGCAATCAAACGGCAGGTACGGAGTGATGTGTACGGTGAATCTAACATTGAGTTTGCATGTCATGAATTGGCCGAGGGTCATTGGCTTTCCATATAAATTTCTCGCACGACAACTTTCTTCCATGTTTTTGGTGTCATTTTAACAATGTTAATTTAGAGGAATAAATATCTACTAAAATACTTGGTACGACAAATATCATATGTAATTTTAAAAACACAGCGATGACAAATATGAGAACTGGCTTATCCAACTACAATAGAGAATTTTCTCGGGGTCAACACGGTCCAATTGTGACCGCCGTGTGTGTGGGGCATACAAAAAGTGGAACCGTAACTTGCCCAGTGTGTGTCGCACGATTTGATACGACTTGGCGGAAATATTACCTACCTGCAACCCCCCCCCCGTTCCCCCCACCTCCCTTTGCCGTGATTGTAAATAACGGGGAATCCCTATGTGACGTAATTAGGAAATCCCTACTACAACCAGAAGCCACTGTCTTTCAACCTAAGTAACGGGGCACGTTGTGATTTCTTCTGAGCCGAATACTGCGATATATTATACACCAAAAATTTTTTGTCATACACATTTAAGGCAGACATTTCTGCTTCTTAATATTTGCCATGCTGGCGCGGTATTCATTACGGCCTTTGCGTGTCTTTGCAAGGAACCACTGGGCGGTAATATGGTATTTAGGTATTTGTAACTTGCGGATGAGGACAAGGGGAGTGGGTCGCTTTTTTGCAAGTTCGTTGATGGTTTTTTCGATTAATAACTTTAAAATATCATGCAGATTGTTTCCACCCCGGTTTACACTGTACTTTTTTAATGAAGTTTTGTAACAAGAATCCCACCCACACTCATCGAAATTAAGGCTTATAACCTGGCAATTGACAGAACTGTCATAGTAAACAGCTGAGGCCAACTCGCTCTGCTAAAGACTGCTATCCACGTGGCGAGTGTTTGGTGCATTTTCCAGGTGGAATAATGTTCCCATCCCACGCTACGCGTTTGAAATTGATAACATATAGCTGGCAGATTGTACAATATTCCAATCCATCGTTCGTGTGTATTGTCACCCTTACATGCAACACTTTCGGGTAAATGTGCATCTATTTTAACGTAAATAAACAATGAAATGATGCTAAATATTAACAAAATTTCATGTCCATACACGGAATGTTTTAGCATTCGTTTTTGCTGTTTTTCAGTTGTGATGCGACCTCACGGGGGGGCCGTCACTGTGTTCCTGTGAACCTTGGGCACAATTGGTGACCAATGACCACGCTGAGATATAGTCAACAAAGTTTAACATGCCAATTCGGAACAACCATTGCCTAAGTAGGGATGTACTATAAGCTACCAAACGAACGAAAATTGTACATCTTGCAAACCCTCAATTCACGTAAAAATAGCCATGAATATAGTACCAGATTAAAGCTAGTTAATAAATAGTAACAATAATAACTTCATGCAAGACCCAGGGATCCTAATACACATTACTTCGAATTCGACCCCTTGCCATCCTATTATTATATTATTATACTATACTGATTCAAACAACCTTGAAATTAAATTGTATATTCTTCCCTTTTCGTAGCCCCGGCCTTTATAAACTCGAGGATGTTAGAGGTGAGGCAATCATGCCCCGGAACATCGTTGTCAGCATGCTAACAGCCTGAGGCCCAACATACCATTACAAATAAAAAAAAGTTAAAAATCGCAACAAACTCCCCCTTCGAATAATGAACACAAAACACCTACAAATAAATAATAAAGTATAAAAACAAACTCCCCTCTACACAACTATACAAAATCTATTAATAAATCGAACTAACATTAAACAAAAAACATAGGCACAACTCTGAAATAAAACAATACTGCCAGAGCTATCGCACAGGCGCATGGACAAGGGGAGTGGGAACCTCCCTGACCAAAACTTGGTATTCGCCCCACATAATATTCCATTTTACAAAACCCCTGCTGCCACTTCATACAGACGATGCCCTTACATCCTTGAACGAATGGATTTGTACGTAAACCGTAAATATTAACACAGTACACAGTGCAATCAGGGACTGATTCTTTGCTCGTGTTGTTATTCGAACGTATATTTTATCTAGTTGCGCTATTAAAAAAACGCGCTTTCGACGGCCGCGTTCGTACTACAACAACCACATACGTGAGTATTGACTCTGATATCTGGGGTACGGGTTACACATGCGACAAACACAAAAAAAAAAACGCGGAAGAAAATAACCACTTCTGAGGCCGATTTGCTACGAAATTCACAGTTGAAGAGGCAATCCCACCTTTCACACGAACCAATTTTGAACAAATATTCTCAATCAAGGGCAACAAAACGGAGATACGCCTAGACTTTTTCGCCCGCTCTTCCGATCGGTACGATTAGATGAGCTTCACTCATGAAGCTAACAATCAGCGGGTTAAAAACTGATCATTTCTTCACCCTAGTAGGAAAAGCTTGACAGTGCTTCAATGGGAAACCAGACATTTCATCCACGTACAATTTCATCCCCGAGACATTTAATCCCCGCGACGAGTCAATCCCCGAGACGTTTCATCCCCGCGACGATTCACCCCGAGACACTTCATCCACGTACACTTTCATCCCCGAGACCGATTCATCCCAGTTATATATACGCTTGATTGGAGTCAGTTGCATTGTACAGACTGTTACTAATGAATGCATGGGATATAGCAAAGATGATTGTGGCGGGTGTTATGTGGTGCTGTGTTATTGATGTCATGTAGATGCATGTGTCGGGGAAGTATGCCTAGTGAAGAAGAATGTGTTGCATGGTGTGTTATGTTTTGAACATGCAATAGGCATTGTGTGCTCGGCCGCGTGTGTGTGTGTGTGTGTGTGTGTGTGTGTTAACAGTACACAGTATAAGCCTGTATAAAACCTCCTGTGTAGGTGTGCGAGGCTGGAATGTTGTTGTTGAGAGAGCCGGCGAGGGAGCCGACGCGGGAGTTGTTTTGTTTCTTGTTTATTGGTTTTTGCATGTTTTGTCCCGTTTTTCCATGCATCAAATGGAAAATGGAAAAATACGAATATTATACATGGCAGACTATTAAAAAAAAAAGATTTTCCTCATAATCCTTGTTACGCTCGGACTTGGATTATTTTTTTTTTTTTTTTTGCTTTTCATTTTACATATACTAGCTAGTGTGTAAGGAGGCTAGGACCGTTAGCTCCGCGAATAGATCTGGCACTGTTCCAAGTTGGATTTTCCTACAAAAATGCTTGCGTGGCGTTCTGAGTGGGACGCGCGCGTTTTAAAATACAGCAGATGCGCCATGCATGCGTTATATGAGCAACTACTAAAAATATGAAGCGCGCGAGATGATTGATGAAAGTGACGGTCAAACAAAAATGCCCCCCCCAAGAGCCTCCACTTCCACAACCCGTACCCCTCAGGAAAAAAACGGGGAAGGAAGTTATCAAAGGACCCCTGGATGAATAACGGTGAATTGAGGTTTTTATATTTCCCACACGAGGCTACGAACGTATAGGTTACAAGGTAAGTTTTTTTATTTTGAGTTGAAACACAATGTAGGAATAGAATCCCAGATTTTTTACGTGTGTTTTCCTTTGTACTGTGTAATTCTAATTATAGACCCATATGGAGCTCTGCTGTGTGTCACAACCACCACTCAATTGAAGATAAATTTCTAAGTTATATTTTTAAAATCCGAGATTCTTATACTTCAATATTCGTTCTCGTGGTTTAATAAGTAGCCTGTGTGCCAAATTTTACGTTGAAATTGACCTACTTGGAAAAATTTTCTGTTCTTCCGTTTACGGATAGATGACCAACACAGTGGCATATGGTGGACATCCGATCGACTTTAAATTTGGAAATAACCTTTTCCTCAAGGATGGTGAAACTAATAAAAAACAAACTGAAGGTTTATGATCAGAAATGCCACCTTTAAATTTTGAAAGTGCAACTAAACGTAAAAAAACCCGATATTTAAAACCCGGCGGGAAGTCCTAGAATTGAGGCGAGACATAGGGCCTATATTCCGTTCTTGAGGTATCTTTTGTGAAATGTTTACCTAAGAAGCTATATTTAGGCCAAATTTTAGTTCCGGCGCCTACTTTGCGAAATTGAAAACATATTGAAATACAGGATCCCATGTCCCCAAGGTCGGAATTCGGGGCCGCAAATCCTACCTAAAAAACGTTACCCCTTCACCCTCAGCGCTACTCCTCCTATCTGTCCTCCCTTCCTCGAAACTAAATTCCAAAAGACTTAAAAAGTTCAGTAAGTTCCAAGGGACTAATAGTACGGGAATAAACCATGAAAAGACATAATATTTAATATTATTGAATTTCAAGCATTTTTTACAAGGTTTGTTTCCTTGGACTTGAGAGAGTTGCATTCTTGCCCTCTAAAAAATACGCGTCGGTGCAATTTACAGTAAATGACAACGAATTTATTATTAGTATTGTGTTGTGTTGGTAGAAAGTTCCATAAACTTTACAGTATTTTAACGGTGTGCAGCATACTTTTTGTTTTACGGATTGTTCAAGGCTCCCAATTTCCCCTAGATTTTCAGAGGAATGTCTCCCCATTATAAAGGCAAACTATTAGAGTAAATAGGACACTGCTCTTACCTATGAAATGCGTGATCGATACGCGCGAGAGTATAAAGCGTTGATATCGCGTAACCTATTTTGCGTGTGACGCCTATGAATGTCGCATAGACAGTTTTCTCAAAATTTGAAACACTAAAAAACGTGCTATTTGTTACATTATTGAGAAAAGTAGTTCGGAGACCCATACTTTTTTCTTTCTTAATCGAAAGCTTCAAATAGTGCGCAACTTTTATTTAAAATTCCATCAAAAAAATTTCGAGCAGAATTTTTTTATTAATTAAAAATGTCTGTCGTAAAAATCAAATTTCCAAGGTTTGTTTACTAATTTTGGTATAAAAAATTTTTTTTTAAAAATATTGTTTTTGAATCAGTATATATGAAAAAACGAGGTCGGTGACCCCCATTTTTTATTTTGGATTGTTGGTTAATACCATCGATGGAAGTTTAATTGTTCATACCGAGTTTCATGAAAAAATTTCGGACAGATCTATAGTGTCCTAGCCCCTACGTTGTCCATTATTATTCACCGTAAATTGTAGAGCGTTCTGTAATAATTTCCGTTGTCGTACTAAATACTTTCATATATAAAAGATAACATGAATTTTACTATGTTACATAAATATGTATCTAAAATTGACCTCTGATTTAGCCAATTGTATATTTAGCCAATGTCATATTTTTTTTGTTTTTTTGCAATTACTACGGTGTCGTGTCACTGATATAATGTATTATTATAATTGTACAATTGGACATGTTCTATGGAACTATAATTTCGATGCTGTAGTTTGTCTTGTTTGTCTTTTGCTGTTTTAGATGTTTTTTCACTAGTAAGGGGTTCAACTTTTCGGCTCTTGCTTTTTTGGTCTACCTCCCCCCATCTATTTATTGTTTTTATGTTTTTTATATGATGGAAAATAAACTTGAATTTTGAATATAGAAGACACCATTTTATTTTTCATTAATTTATTCATCTGAAAAAAAAAAGTTTTAAATATAACTTAGGTCATTGTTTCAGCATCACAATCGGAAGAATTAAAAAGGAAGAAACTATTAAATAATTTTGTAATGTTGTTAAGCGCCACAATGTGAAAATCCCCCTCTTCTTTTGTCATTTCCTTCCACATGTTGCCTGCCACAAATCAGTTTTTAATTTTCCCGTGACAAATACATCAAACGGAACACTTCTTCAAAAAGGTCGCTTTTTTACAAAGTCAACATTTCTTAGACTTGTATGAGTCATTGTGAGATGATGAAACACTATTACAAACTGCCGCTTCTGTTACCGGCAATAAGACGCACAATAAATATCTAGTAGAAGTTTACCAAATTTGGAAACTGCTTGGTGAAGGATAACCGTAATAAACAACGTTTTCACGGACATTATCTTTGGATTTCAAAAATATAAAATAAGTGAGAATACTAGGAAAAACATCCATTACATAATTTCTACACATATTTCGCAACAAGAAGAATTCACGATGCTAAGTATTTTTAATTTTTTTATAATTTAAATGTTGTGTTTGCTGGACTCAATTTTCTCCTATTTTTCGATGTTTGAAGCAAAATCTCAGAAAAAAGGAAAGCATGGCAAACGATATATGCCCAAATGAGCTCATACGGCTCCCTATAAAACTTTACGTTTTGTCCAATAAGATGTAAAAAGCCTTATTAACCAAAGACACAACATTAGGCGAAATGCACCGTTGGATCGAAAGCCGAGCACAAAAAAAAGTTTGTTTTTGTGTTCAGATTGATATAGATGTCTGAATAAATAAATGTATAAATATAATTATTGAATATGAATTTATTAATGTAAATGATTGATAATTGAAAATATAAAATTTTAATCAATTTTTACTGGGACTATAAAAGTATAAGGAAATGAATACAACAAGGAACTGTTAACTTCTTTTGTGTTCAGTATATTGAGTTGGATATGTATTGGTCAAGCTGATACAGATTCTTCTGTCATATTTCTTCAGACTTCCATCTATTTACTTCTAAACTGAAAAAAGGTTATTAGGTCTACATCTAACACAACGGCACATGACAATGCGATGGACAAATCGCTGATATTGCCATTTTTTTTTTTTTAAAAAAAAAAAAAAAAAGGGGATGGCCCGATTTAAGGATATGAAGGTTTCTTCTTGATAGATTGTCCTTCATCCAAAACCCATCTGAAAAAGATTTCGCGACGATATTTCAATCCGTTTTGATGCGAGAGATTAAAAAACGGGGATGTTGTAAGTTCCATAGAGTACTGTGTTAAACTTAATATGGTCGATCAAAATACCCGGGGTCAAAATAGGGCACAGTTTCGACTTCATAACTTTCAAACCAAACATCATTTGGCTCTAAATTCCACAGGTTAAATGAAAAAATAGTAGCTTTCTTTGATACCAAAATGTTGCCATTTCGGTAAAAATCTGGGGGCTTCTGGGACGGGCTATTAGCGATCGGGCCATGGACTTAGTGAAATGCCAGGTTTAAGGCCAAAACCCCGATGTTTCAATGGTTCTACCCAATTGTTGTTCAGCGTTACTTCCCCAAAAGGAATAAATATGACTGGAGCGGATCACCCCGTATGGGGGTACCGCACCCCCGGGAATTGATATTATGCAAAGTGCAATTCACGGAGGGAGTCAATGAAAATATTATTATTTTGAGAAAATGTTTACTACATTGCATAGAATTAGAAACCACCATTTGTTATCTATAAACAGAGAGAGAGTAAATAAACATCACACAATGAATCATACATTCCAAACTGTGTATAGAAAAAGTAATTGCAAATGTATAGTGAAATTTGCAAGTATCGAGTTATATATGAAGTGGTAGAAATGTTGGATGAACGGTGATTACTTTACAAGACGTGGGATGAAGACACTGCATACCCAGAGTGTGCAAGTTATACCATCGAAAGAGTTTCTTAAGAATAAACTTTAATTAAGGGGACATAACAAGAACAACAGAAAAACAAGGGCGTTGTTTGAACTTAAGATGAAATAAGGTTGAACAAACCGAAAAGATCTTATGAGTCTTATAGAACTAACAAGATTCGTGAGTGGGGATGGGGGAAAAATTGGTCTATTTATGGTAACAAAGCAAAGAAGAACCTTGTAATAGGACATAATCGGATATTATTTGGCTAATTCACTAACGGTGGGAATCTAAGACATAGGTAAGCATTCCAAATATGCCAAAAAAAAAAAAACAGGTTAAAAAAAAATGCAGATTCTTCTTTCTGGCACATTGTCCTCATGATATGTTGAGATAGTAGATTCCGTTTTTTCTTTCTTACGGTGTGGACCGCGAAAAGGGTTACAAAACCAAAAATGACCAAAAAAGGTTGCAGTAATTGTAATCCATACAATATCAGTAACCACGATAAAAAAAAAAGTGTGAACAAAATTTCCCATATGCATCATTGCCAATCAACAAATTCCCACTCAAATTCCAGTAGCCTTCAAAACCACTCACATTGTCAATGCTTAAAGCACTATCAATCATTTTTTTCAACAATCAAAAAATGCCCATTTGTCTCTAAATGGCTCGTGTTAGGTCATATCAAAAAACCTTATAATTAATGGTAATGTGAAAACCAGACACTAAACCATTTGATAGCGGTCTGGAAGATGATTTTACGACTGTTCTGCGCCTAAAACAGTCGGATCCCGGACTTTTATAGTAAACAAAGAATAAAAATAATAATTTCTTGACAAATATAGAGTTCTACGCTTAGGCCATTAAAGGGGTCTTTACTACAACACTTTCCAAACACAAAGTGCAAAAAAATGCCATTTGATGAAAAAGGGGGCGCTGTTTGTTTACATTTGAAAAATACGCTGATGTGAGCTTTAATGGAGAAAAATGGACATATTACGACATAATAAAAGCTAATATTAAGAGGGACACAGTGACGTAGAGTGTTTATGACAACAGTGCGATAATCAAATCGAGCTGGAGGGACATCGGCGGGGCTCGATCACCCCGTCTGGACCGGGCGTCATTTTGCGGCGCGCGTGCTCTTCCCTTTTTTTAATTGTTTTACCCATGCTCTTCCTTCCCGACCCTCTTGGCGCCAATCCCCTAGCTTATATTGGGGTGTTCTTCGTCGTTTGGAAAGAATGACATAGTACCAAAGGAAATGCGGACTGGCGAAGAACAGAGAATAGAGAGCAAAGCCAGCAAAAACCCTGGGACCAGAAGGAAAAAAGATGAGAGCCCTTCTCGCCAGTAGGCGCAAGACAGCACCCACAAATAAAGCTAAAACGGCATCCCCCCTGAAGAATTGCACCGCGATCGACAGCAAAAGCCGGCGATGAAGCATGTTACAATTGTAAATCTAAGTTAAAGGAATCTTATATTAGTGATTATTCATGAAAAACAAACGTGGCAGCATACATGTATGTGGTACTTTGTATTCTGAGAAATAAGAATAAGTAAAGAGGTAGTAACGTAATTGAGTGGCCGATTCGAACACGGCGAGCGACTTGCGACATCCCGCAAATGTTACTTTTACGGTACCGCCGAAGTTTCTAGATATAATTAATTATTTTTATCCTAATTCGCTGGTTTTATCACTTTTTACATTAAAAAACGAAACCAATTCATTTAATTTAGGGATGAAATGTCACGGGGATGAATCGCCGCGGGGATGTCGCCCGGGGATGAAATGTCCCGGGGATGAAATTGTACGGGGATGAAGTGTCTAGCATTCCTTCAATGCTTGTGAGTTGGCATTTAAGTAAAATCTTTCTTCGAAAAGATTAGTGTGCAGCACCCCTATGAATCTGCAGCCTGAACAATCTCCAATGCTCAAGGATAATTGCAGTTGAAGGATGTGGCGGCAGAATACTGAATTCATGCAAAATCTGCTTATCTCTGAGATCTGAACTAAAATATTTACTTTCATTTTTAAAGAAAAAACTTCACG
>JAMKCH010017301.1:0-47113 GCA_023653785.1 Ophioderma brevispina
TTTGTTAAGTGTGCTGTGAATGTGAGGTGAATCTGGCCACCCCGCTTAGGGGAGGGACAAACCAGATTTAAAACTTTGGTTTTTACACTATATAAACTGAACACCTAATCTTGGCCTATATAATGTGTATAACTTTTTTTCCCTTCAAGACAACAAGGCGAACTCGTATTTCCGCGATGCCGTAAAATATGTCCGCCGCCAAATTTCGCGATCACTAACATGTGATAAATGCAACTACAAAACCATCCCCCCTCCCCAACACACGGCAACACCCTAACACCCTCCCCAACACCCTGCAAACCCCAACACCCCTCCCCACCACCCCACAACACCCAACCCCCTCCCCAACAGCCCACACCTCCCAACACCTCATCAACACCCCCCCCCCCCCATCCCCCCCCGACACCCACCTCTCCTCCCCAACATCTGCAACACCCCACCCCCTCCTTACATCCCTCAAACAGCCCCAACTCCCCTGCAAACAGCCCCACCCCAATACCATCCGGACGAACGGACGGACGAACGGAACGGACGCTGCTCATTTCATAGTTCCCGTTCCGAACTCGTTCGGCGGGACAATAACTACCTGTCGCATTATGCGAAGGCGTATGTGCCCGATCAAAATTGATCGTTGCCAGGTCAACTGGCTCACGCTACTGGATTTTTGACCCAAATGATTGCAATACACTCAAGGTGTACTGACCAAACATGAACCGGTAACTAATGGGGTGTGGTACATATTTACTGCAACAGCAAATCTTTTGGTGATGTTATTGGACTCAGTCACAATTCCATTGCCAATACAGTATAGCTTTGACCTAAATCCTACTATAATGACTGATACTATATAAACAACAAGTATACTGGTAGTACAACATTCAGTAAACATTTACAAATGGGGAAAGTTGTTATCTACCTTTTTGACATTTTTCTATTATATTTCAGACATTTTATTGATCTCACATAAAGCCACTTCAAAACGTCACCTGTCATCACAAAACACCATGTAATTGTATGTGTTCATTTTTCATCTATATTGTTCATGCTGCTGATCGAAAAAGAGAGTGTTGTTCCGTCAGTTGGTGACATTTTTTAGAGCACTTGTAGGCCATGTACTAAGTGTTGTTCCAGAAAGAGCTTTTCAGATGAACCAACCGTGTCATTGTTGCCAACGCCGGCGGTTACCCGCACAATTGGGGCTACTTGTTTACATGCCTGCTGCGCCTAAAAAAAAACAAAAAAGGCCGCCGCGGGTTTCGTTGATTGTAAACGAAAGGGGTATCTGTGGGAAGGCGGGACGGGGAAAGGGCGATGTGCTCGCCCCCCAATTGTGCTACTTTTCATAGTCCAAGGCGCGGCACCGTGCTACGGCAAACCCGGGGTATCCTTTATCCCTCTCTGTACATCATTTATTTCGAGCTCCAGAAAGTTTAAAAGGTCCCGTAATGTATTAGCGCTTCCTTCTTCTTGAAATGTTTTACCTGCATTCACTACCAGGGGGGGGCACTCGGGTACTCCGCGTCTGTTGACAACACTAGTAACAAACTCCTCAATTCATTCAGATCTGGATTTGCTTTGTCCAGCCTTATAGTGCTCCTTACACGACGGGAGTATTGTTCACTCAGTTATCGCCCACACATAATTATCGCAAACAAAAAGTGACCGTCATGTGGTGGTACACGTGAGAGGGCAATTAAAACTTACTAAGAGGCGAGGATGTGCTCCTTACACTACGGGGAGTAGGCGCTCACTCAGGGTATAACAGCAAATGTATCCTAACAAAAGTGACCGTCATGGTTTGGGGACAATGTTCAAGGGAGGGTTCATTCCCGCTCACTGGGGTGAAACTGCGTGAGAGGGCATGGCAATTAAACCTGTTAGGATTGTAGTAAAAAGACACGACGCATGCATCCTTTTCTGTGGCGATATAAATTCAAGTGATTTTTGGGTAAATTCTTATTTTAAATGCCGCGGGTATTCGAGGACTCTAAAACGGAACTTTCTTGACATGTACTCTTCATTTTTTTCGTAAAAATAGCGCCCTCATCATAAAAATATAAAAATAAATATAAAAATAAATAATTGTTAAAAATCAGACTAATATGGCATTTTTTTTTTTTCGTAAAAAATAAGCACCCTCACACGCGCTTAACGAAAAGTTAAAAATTGGGCTACTTTTTGGGTGGCCATTTGCCGCGCCTTGGCGCGGTCCTTTGCCGCGGTAGGCGAATTTTTTTGGCACACTGCAACCGTGAAACCGAAAACCATGCAGTTTCTCCACCCCCTGCTTTACACTGGTCACAGGATCATGACTCAGATTAGGTCAGGGTTGAGAAGAACACCCAATACGTGGATCCTGGGTTTCCTAACGGAAATCATTTGTTAGAAATTCCTTATGCAATTGTGGGATAGGAATGCACCAACGTGTAGGAGTAGATCAAATATATCGTCATATACTATTCTATGGTGTTTTTGTGTCATACGTTAATTTTTTCCTGTCATAACTGCAAAAACCGCTTGCCTGTATATAATTTTACCAGTAACTAACGAGTACTCTTTGATTGCCTTGTATTTTTTGCGCCACAAAGGTGCGGCGTAGTTTAAAGGAGGCGCCATAAACCGCGAGCTGCCATGAAGTGATGACCGTATGACACAAACACCATATAATATATATGCGCTATTTATTTTAATCTAACTCCTACAATCGTTGGGTGGCATTCCTATCCCACAATGCATAAGATTTTCGAACAAAATGATTTCCTGTAGGAAACCCAGGATCCCCGTATTAATCACACATACTAGCCCCGCTCAAGCAGACATTTGTACACCTCAGTACAAAAGGTTTGAAGTGATTAAATATGTAGAACAGACTGACAGAGACCCCCTAAACATAATTCTTAAGTGCCAAAATGGTGCCTTAAGGAAGGGGCCAAGACAAGTTTGTACAGGGTTCAAATTTTTAAATTGGATCCAAATCGTGCCGAAAAGTACACCTTGTTAGTTTGTCTAAAAACCACAAGTGAATTCAGGAAAGGTATAGTTTGTACTATCTAACAAAACGTAAAGTTTAAGAGTTATCTACTAAACACAAAAATTCAATCAAAATCACGCAGGGTCCAACTTTCAGTTTGTACAGGGGTAAATTTTAGTGGCTCTGATTTGGGATAAAAAAGGTGCCAATTAATTGGTGGAGGTCATAGGATCAAATAAGGATAGTTTTGAGTGTCTCAAAATGCTCTTGCTTTAAGAAAGTAGGGGGGAAACAAGGTCAGGCCCTCATTGAAAGCAATGGACGTTGACCTTCTGCCGCCCCCTATTCTCCTTAAGGCACCCTTTGCTGCACTTTAAGAATCATGTTTCACATTCAGGGGTCACCCCTGTCAGTCTGGGTTTTTTTTCAACATATTTAAAATCACTCAAACCTGTTGTACTGGAGATGTTGTTACAAAGATCTGCTAGCTCCCGGGGTATAATGTTGTTTTTTTGAATGCCAGCAGAATCTTCGATGCTGGTATGGAATATGAGGTGCATTCCAGCCCCGGGCAGCAATTTGGAAAGAATTAGCTTTCTAAAGCTGTTTGTTTGGTTGTTGTAATCTTCAGGGGAGTGGATTAATGATTTATGTTGTTCACTGCATAGACCCCATCTGTTACTTTAAGAGTTTTTTCCTTTTCACAGAATGTAGCTCAGATTGCCATGGAATGATCTTATGCATCATAACAAGTCTCTGTTATATGTTCTTTGTTGCAGTGAGGTAGTTTCATCTGTTTCCCATCTCGCACTTCATCCTGATGGTGGTTTTAGTAAGCTCCTGAAACAATTACCTCCACATAAGGTTAAGGGTCTGAGGGTATTCAATCTCATCTTTCAAAAAGGTGCCGGTGAAATACCCCCAGTTCCACTAAGACTTCAAGTTCAGCCAAGCATAACCTTCATACCCTTGGATCAAAGCCAAGCTCCCTACCGTTTCAACCAAAGATGAACACAGTACGAAGATTTGAATTCAATTACCTTGTGGACTTTAGCATCAACCGGGGGAGGTTATGCAGAATATTTCAATCTAAGTGACTCCAAGAGAGAAGCACTTGGATGGGAGCCACCTAGGTGAAATAATATGAAGTTATGTGGAAGAAATTGACAGACAGGAGTTTGTTTTTTGCTGTATTGAAGGATGAAGAACCTTGGTCATAACAATTTTTCAGACAATTGAAATGATGAACAGTGCTAAAATTACGTAATGGTTGTGATGAACATGGCCTAAATATTATGCAAACACAAAAAGTTTTTGTGTAAGTAAAATGATGATACAGTGTGAGGTGGATTGATTTTCAGTGGTTTGTATACAATTTATATTGGATCTGTACAAGTCTATTTCCACTGTTGTTGAAGCTGGGGTCAAAACATCAGGCCAGTTGGCGAAGTGCCAGCAGTGCCTGGTTATATCATTACATATTCGAAATATTGACAATGATTTCTTGACAGCTTGACATCATGTACGATGGTGAGGTCGACCTACTTAGTTACTACAGTAAACTTGAACAAGAGTATAGTGAACTGGGAATTAAGTTATGATACACTATTGATACCATCAGTTTTCAATAAAAGTCAGCATAAATTAGCATTTTTTTGTTTGGAAAATGGTATTTATCTCTCAATTCTGACTATTTCGGATGTTTTAAATAATTCTGCCATTGCGCGGGACATACATTGGTGCCCAGCACCAACATGTTTCTGTGTTTCCTGTGATAGTCTTCTTTCAGTTTGGAAGAGTTATTACATGCACATTTGCACACCCAGAGGGGGTATTGAGTCAATCCCAAAATCACCAGTTTGGGAAATTTCACCTCAATAGGGTCATGTGATTCCACACAAAAATCCTATTCTTAATTCAGAAAAACCCTGACTTTATGGTCAGTTTTAGTCCAAAAAGCATTTTAGGAAGGGAGGTAATTTTTAGCAAGATCATGAAATGTTGTGTGGTTCTTTTAAACTTTTGTAATTGCATTAAGGGATTGGTTCAAAAAACACCCTCTGATCCACGCCCATATTGTGTGCATGGCCACACACACGCACACAAACATAATATTGTCCCAACAGGCTATTGGTCTGTTTCTTCCCATGGAAGTGATATCGGAATCCTTTCTGAGTGGCTGTAGCAGCAATTGTAGTGGAAGCAGCATTGGGAGGAACGGGTTTCCTGGTTCAACATGTTGCAATCAATGGGATGCTCTATCTTCAGCTGCTAGACCTCTCTGAGAGTATGGATCTTTAAGAAAAATTTCTCAATATTTTCAACCATCAGACAAAAATGGTCTTCCATAATGTGACGTTAATACAAGGGCTTCGTATGGCCACACAACACTCCTTTATAACTAACGTATTCCAAATTAGCCAACAATCAGAACAAATGGTTGTCATTATATATATCATCATTAGCCTATGTCCGTCCACTGTTGGCCGAAAACCTCAACAGGATGTTTCCATGCTGATTTCGCCTACCTTCCACCCTGGCCTAGTGCGGTTGGAAGGGACCCTGGTACCTTGAGTAATGTGTGTAGGTAACAGACCCGGGTTGGTCCCCTACTCTTTTCGATAAGGTCTGCAACTTTTTACGTGTTCAGAGAATGACTCGCCCTGATACACAGGACCAACAGCTTTACATGACTCTCCGAACCATGAGGCGGCGGACACCCACTCTGCGTACACCTGCACATTTACGCAATGGGTGGGAGTGAGGAGAAATTCCATAATCACACTGCTGTGCAATGATGCACTTTCCGACCTTATAGGAACTATTTGAGTCTGACCAAGAAACCCAAGAATCTGTTGCCGGGGGCCTCGAACCAGGGCGCTCGATGATTGTATACTTGACCGACGGTTCAGCGCCTCCTTAGACGCTCGGCCACCTCGCCCCCTCTATTATATATGTAAAGAGTGGTCCAAAAAAGTTTACACTCTTTTTGTCTGCCCAATGTTCTCCAAAGGCGGTAGATTATATCACAATAGTTTTAGGGTGGTAATACATTGATTATCACACAAAATCTGTTGGAACCTGGTGAAAATGGCATTGAAAACAAAGCTGAAATGACAAAATGGTCACCATCTAGAGAAAAAAGGGCAAAAACCCCTTTGCACACACGTAAGTCTATGGCACTCTGTTGGCTGTCACAAATTATATCCAAGATTGATACACACACTGAACAATGCACCCTGTTATGGGACTTGGTATTTTAATAATAACCACAAAGGTAAGAATCAAGGCACCTCAAATTATTTCAAGTTTCTCTTATAAATTTAAAAATAAAATGGTTGCAATATTTCTTCTTTATGATCTTGTCCCAAACCACGATAAACTTTGAAAATGTAAAAGCAGAGTCTTGATCAGTCGTGACAAGGAAAACATGCAATTCTCTTTCAATTTCAAATCCTCCCCAATTGAAATCAACTTAATTATTATGCTAATTGTGCATTTTAAGTTCAGTTTCATGGTTGAGATATTCTCTCATTCATTTTCAAACGGTAAACACATCACACAAACTCGAAGGGTGGTCAGTAGTTTGTTAAGTGAGTATACCACAGTTCACGCAATGGTATTGATTTCTGTTAACCATAATGGTTGCCCCATAGACTTACGTGTGTGCAAAGTGGTTTTTGACCACTTTTCGCTACATGGCCGCCATTTTGTTATTTGAGCTTTGTTTTCAACGCCGTTTAATAGATGCTCAGATATATAGTGGCTTCCAAAAAAGAGGCCCATTTATCAGCCAATAGGAAATTCCTTTTGATATAAGGTTGTGATACATGTAGCTGTCGAATGTGATATCTGCATAAATCTTGAATGAGCAAACCCTAATTCAGTTCTTAATTTTTTTTTTTTTGCATTTTTTTATAAATTTTTACATTAGTTCCTTGTAAAGCAAATGATTTAGGAATGTAACACAATGTTGGATAGAAAATTAAACATTTAACAATGTCACACTCATGCAGAAAATGAAATAAAGAACGTAAGTTTGAAATTGCACAACTCTTTTTCATGAAATAAAATTTGCCATGAAATTGTATCTGTCCTTTTGGCACAAAACTCAGAAAATGCAGATCCCTATTGTCACTTATCCTGAGATGACCTTTGACCTTGGAATGTAACATCCAGACAGAGAGGAATGCAAAGAGGCAGACAGACAGACACACACACAGACAGAAAGACTGAATGGTTAAAGACACTATCAGTGATTTATTCAAAAGAGTCAAAATATCTGAAATCTGCAGGAATAGCTTAAAATTGAAGAATAAGCCTTGTAGAATTCTCTGTTACCAGCTGTTACCTTTCCCAACTGAAGAATTGACCGAAAACTAAGAAAGCGGCAGTTTTCAAAATACAAATCTCCATTCAATTACGTGTAGTAGTAAGTGTCCGAATGGACACTAATGACTAAAACATCCGATTTTGTCCTTGTTAGGTTGCTTTTGGTCGTATTATTTGCAGGGTATGTTAGAATACCTATACTTGTTACAGACATGCAAAAATCTGATTTTTGATGATTTTTTTGATTTTCTGATTTAGCAAATCACTGATAGTGCCTTTAATGTCTTTGTGAACATTCGTTCAGGCAACACAAACACGCTAAAGCCAAGTTTGATTGCAATCACAATGCTTGAAAGTTCAGGAAAACTTTTAGCCTTTCGGTATAAACATTGCCAATGACAACAAATGGAAGATTTATTAACATGAGCTGTTTGGTATAACAGGTGACAAGAAAAAAAGAAGTACTGAACTAAACAAACAACATTTTCCACTAAAAGTGCTTGTTCTGATCGTCTTTGGGACCCACCTGATTTACCCGGAAGTAGTATCAATTTTGATATCAGATGAAAGGCCACATTTTTCTCATTATCTTCCTGAAATTTTCATCTTTCAAATCCATTCCGTTCTCAAGATACTGACAAAAAACTGCCGTTTTAATGGTTAACCATCAATATTAGCACAGTAGTGAATAGGGCGTTGCACTATGCATTATCGCATCTATCATCAAAACCACAAGTTTGTTTCCCATAGTACCTGGCGGTCCCCAAGTGTCAGGCTCTCATACCAAGTAGATAACACGATGCCAAACTCGGAACAACACCTTTCACTAACGCAAACAAAATCAGGAAAAGGAAGAGTTGTTTGTCGCACTAAACCAGAACTGTCATTGTGGGCCACATACATTTCAACCATTATTCTTAAATGTGGTCAGGCATTGGTTGGAAGTTCTTTTACCAAAATTACTAGGTGAAACATAACACCCTTCTACAAAGAATACCCCAACAACATCAACTTAAAACCACTTCAAAGGATACGGAAGTTGTAGCTTGAGTAGTTGCCGCAAATAATGTTTCATCAAGTCTGGAGTCTTAATTCAGCGGTGGATGGGTGAAGGTGCGGCATGCTAATTGAAACGATTGTCACAACGGGCCAGTCCTAGAGCCTTCACAACATCACCTCAAACTCACTGAAATGGTAAGTCAGAATTTGCCTTATAAACCCAAGAATGAAAACAAATGTTGCTTTGTTTAATTAAAAATGAAAGCAAAAACAACAAAAAAACCAATTTGCACTGGTCAAGTAATTAGAAACAACCGGTCTTGACCTGCGCGCCCCTGTAATACAAGTAGACTAGAGGCAAATTGTGCTCGAAGAGCATGAACCTAGCCGTGGGGATAAAAATGACCTTTGACCCCATACCGAGCACTAATTTTGTGAAGAGTCTGACGCTGCTTCATATGCCTGGTCACGTTACCATGGACCTTGCAAATGCAGATATTATTTTTGAAGATTTTTCACATTAAGACCGAAGTGGCCCCTGATAATGACCTTTGCCCATGCTGACCACAACTTTGGTGAAGGTCTCACGCCTGCTTCATATGCATGCGTCACCTGACCATGCTACCCTTCAAATGACAAGTATGAATTTTTGAAGATTTTTACATAAAGACCGATGCCCTTTAATGACCTTTGACCCCCATGTTGTGCATAACTTGGTGAAGGGTCTCAAGCTGAGTCATATGCATGGGTCACGGGACCATGCTACCTTGCATATGCAAATATGAATTTTTGAAGATTTTTCACATTCAGACCGAAAGTGTCCCTTTAATGACACCCTTACTGACCTTCGATCAAAATTCTGTGTACACCCCATAGGGGCCTTGGTTCAGCGTTCTTCTGAACAGTCTTGTGATTATCTACAATTGATTTGGGAACAATAAGAAATTTATAGAATTTTGACGAAGGCCCCTTTAACGGCAGCCCCATGACCTTTGACCCCCATCTGCGTACACACTGTAGGGGTCTTGGGTCATTGGTTCTTCTGATAACATATGGTGCGATCATGGCATCTATTCTGTGGCAGAAGAGGCTTTTATAGAGTTTCCGAAAAATTTCAAAAGAATGCAAACCTTTAATTGGCTCACGTGACCTTTGACTCCAAATCTGTGTCACACCCTATAGGGACCTTTGGTCAGTTCTTTCTGACCAATCTTCGTGGCAATCGGATAAACCGTTTGTGTACTAGTAGCCATTTTGAATGTTGCGTCGGAAGGAAAAATGAATCGCAATACAAGACCTAGCAATACAAGACCTAGCCGTACTACGCACACGGCTCGGTATTTCACCAAACCTTACACAGGGCAAACTGAAGTTTTCATTGTCGTTGTTAAACAACCATATCTTTACTTGACAGTTGGTACATTCTAGGTCATTACTTATTTTGATGGACAAATGTAACTCTGTGTCCAGCATAATGATCTTAACTTAATTTTTTTTTTCAGCAAACTTTCACAATAAATCCTTCAGATGCTTCATCTTTAATCTTGAGGGCACATTTCTCCAGGGTGGATACAATGACCGCCTCATGAACCCCAAAGGTCCTGGGTTCGAGTCCCGTGCGTAGACCAATGTGTTGGACGGCGTGCAAAGGAAGGTCGATTGGGTGCAAGGCACTTGATTACCTGCTTGCCTCTCTCCACCAGTGCAATGAGGGGCTGTAAGAATGAGGTCCATTGCATGCCGCCCAAAGGTATGAGTATTTGTGGGGGAAATTTCGCCGCCATGTGTCCCCGCACCCCCTGGACACAGCCAACCACTGAGTACTCAGGTGGCTACAAAACGTAATTGTTGTAGGTGAAGAAACTGGCTTATGGGTTCCAAAACTGATTGCAAACACACACACGTTCTAGCATACTACAACCAAATCCAAACCTGAATAAGTATCTTCAGCATAGATGGGAGAGGGGTGCTCAGGGTTAGGGTGTTGACTGCGGGTGCCTTAAAATTGGGCTTAATTTTAAAGTCCATGGTCTGATCGCTATAGCCTCCGTCCCCAGGGACCCTAGATTGTACTCGAAGTGGTCAAAATTTTGGTATCAGAAGAAAGCCACTATTTTTCTCACTTACCCTGCGAAATTTTATGTTTAGTTTGGATGTTATGAACGAAAATATGCCCCATTTTGGTCGACCAATATTAATTTTACAAAGTACTCTATGGGGATTACAAAATCACATTTTCAGCTCTCACTTAAGAAGGGGCTGAAATATTGTCACAAAACTTTACAGATGGGGTTTTGGGGTGAAGCCCACTCTATCAAGATGAAAAATTTCTAGACTTAAATCGGGTCATCCCCCTTTAACAATTTATTTGAATTCTCCATAACAATATCATGGGTGACAAGGGTACTTCATCCCTAAATGCTTGAAAATCATGAGTCGAGCTAGTAAACTGCCATGCCCTTTTTAACAGATTGAATAATGGAGACAGCACACACTGATCTTCTAGTGGACCTTTAAATTAGAAATGTAATCTCACCTGGCAAGTTTATCCTTCAAAATTTTTGTACCAAAACAGAACAGTAGAGTTGACAAAATCCAGGAGATTACTGCAGGAGGAGTCCTGCAAGGCTTCGCTCACTTGCACCAGCTTGGCAAACTGCTGCACAGCACTGGGCATCGCGTTTGCAGAGATGGAACTGTGCACCTCCGAGCTGTGAAACAATGTCGTAAACGGTGAAGAGTCAACAAGAAGAGATCCCTGAATCTCCTCGCTGTTAGTAGTAGCAGAAGTGGCAGTAAGGGTAGTGCAGTGGTGTTAAAAGTCCAGATAAAAAAGCCAAGGTTTGGGGTGAAGTTAAGCCAAATATTGGTTAGCGGGAAAGAAAGGAGGAGAGAGAAAAAAGCAAATGTGTCAGTGGCACTATCTACATAATCTACATGGTGTGATGACATATACAACCTCTCGCTGGATCCTAAATTTCTTGACATTTTAGAACATACATCCTCTTTTCTGCCAAAATGGTGCACCAGCATTTTGCATGTAGACACAGCATACACAGCAAGATTCCTACTCACGGTGTAACCCAGAGCTTAGGCTACTCCATGTGTACTCTAAGCTCTACTCGAAGGGTACCCCCTTGATACATTATTGATGCAGTGCCTACAACTAAGTACTAAAAAAAAAAAAAAAAAAAACACGGGAGTACCTTCACAGGTACTCCCCTACCGGCTGCCTAGTAGGCAGCACTTTGTACCATAGAGGGCGCCAAACATTCTATTGTTGTTTATGACTTTCTGATCATTTTCAAGCTTAGTAACATCCATATTTGAGTTGAGCTTCACCAAAAACCCCTATATATGACATTATGTGTAAAAACATATAACATATGTGACCGAAAATTTTAAGTAATGGATACAATTACTACAATAATCACACAGAAGGGCCCCCCCCCCTCAACGCTCATTTGCATGGGAGTACCCATGCAGTTACTCCAGCATAGGGTGACTAGTGGTTAGGCTACTGGCCTATACCTAGGTGGACTGATTACCCCCTTTTGCGCCGGCGATCGTGGTAGTACCCATGCAAGTTGGGTACTCCATGGCTACTTAACAGCTCTTCACAGGTACTTCCATGAATAAATTGGTTGTGTATGTAATGATCAACATGTTGTTTGTTATGTCCAAAATTACGAACCAGAGTAGAAACAGTTCCAACTAATTCTACTGTGACTTTTCACATAAAAGTTACAGATGTAAAACAGAATTGAACAAATAACTGCACAACATTGTTAGAGGATACATAAAGAGCAGAATTGGGATATAAATGGCATACAGTATACTGTGAAATGGTCAGTCAAACCCTCCTCCCCTTAGCCCTTCCCCCTCTCTGTGTCCTCTTTGTGGAAAACAAATTGGGAAAAATGGTCTGTCATCTAACTCACCAAACTATTTTTTCTGTTTACTTTAGCCAAACATAGAAAGCCAATATTAGGGGATTATTTGCAGTTAGTCTAACTAACCCGTCTAAGTCTACCCCTAACATGTTTAAACACCCGTTTTAAAAACCCATGTAACCCAGGTTGATTCTATTAAAGGCCTAGTTATAACACATTGGTCAGTTGGCCTGAGACTATCTTGTTTTTTTTAGGACTCATATGAATTCATTTTTGCGTGCTGTTTTTATAACACGGTCATGAAAGACATTAATTTGGACATTTTTTTTTTGGGGGGTGATTTAAAATGTTTCATCTTGAGCAACTTTTGTCACCTGCAGGACCCTAATGCTAAAATTAATAAAGTGAATTCCTCCTTTAAAAGGTTAACGTGATGATTTCAAGGCACGCCAAATCTTGTGTCACAATAGTAAGTTCATTTCATATAGATTAGCCACTCAATAGATTTCTTGACCTTGATATTTGGCAAGAGAGTTGTCTTAAAAGAGAGAAAACAAGTGATTTTTGATTTGCTTCTATTTCAAATATAAAACATAGGCTGATTGTCGTAAGCTCCTAAACATAAAAGTCAAAATTTCACATTTTTGTACCAAAACAAAGTAAACATTTCTGAGCTTAATCCTTTCATGGGATGTTTTTGATGAAATGCTTTACATCAGGCCAAAATCAGTACTTTTGATTATTTATGGACACCTGATATGTGAATCTCTTGTTGCACCTTTAGAGTGACTGTGACTGGTATTCTGAAAGGGTACTACTTAGCCCCTGGGTTTAAACCAGGTTTAGTCCTGCATGAGTGGGACTTTTTCTTTCAAAATACTGTTAAAGTTAAATGATGAATTTTCTCACCCTTATCAGCCACATCTTTAGAGTATATTGGAAGGAAAAAGGTCCACTCATGTAGACCTAACACTGGTTTAAACCCAGTCTAAAGGTAGACTCCCTTCAGAATACCAGCCTGTGAGTTGGTTATACCACTCCTTTTTTTTCTTGAAAGCAACTAGGCAAATAAGAAATAAGTTTATTGACTTTCAAATAAACCATTTTTATATAGATTCTTTGTGTATTTAAAGCCAAAAAATCTGAATAGAAATCCTGTCACATACTGCCTGGATATAACATTCCTTTAATTTTCATTTCATTCTTAAACAGCTGTGAAATATCAGCTATTTAATTGGCTGATGCCCTGGTTCAATTCAAGATTGAAACCCAGGTAGTACGCCCCTGCGTATTGCCGTTATTTTTAGGTTGAACGCTCGCGTCATACCGCGTTTTGCTAGTTCGAGCGTGCCCTGACAACGTTGGCGTCTCGTTTTGTTATGATCGTTGCGTCAACGGGTTGGTCGATTGTTGTCATACATGGGTGGTGTATTTTAAGCCATAAAGTATGCAAAATTGGGTTAAAGTTGACCGTAAATGTTAAAGGTGGTTAAGGAACGGAGAATAAAGGTATGATTTTGGGAACGCGGTACTCTCTTTAACGACGAATTGAAACCAAGGCGATACCATTATTTTTGTGTGGAAGAAATCGGCCTCCGGCCTCGTGCTTCCACTTAAAATAATGGTGTCGCCGGTTTCAATTTGTCATAAAGAGAGTACCGGTTCCCAAAATCATACCTTTATTCTCTAAATAAAATTTGTTCAATACATGAAAAAGAAGCAACATAAGTTCAAGTTGACAACTTGGCACCCTTTGAAAAAGAAAAGCAAGACAGAAAGGCAGTCCACCTTTTCTTCACTCTCTCTCTCTCTCTCTCCCTCTTTCTCTCTTTCCACACAAGTTGTCCTTTTTTTTTTTTTTTTTTTTTATTGCAAAATTGGGTTAAAGTTGACCGTAAATGTTAAAGCTGTTTAAGAACGAGAATAAAGGTATGATTTTGGGAACCGGTACTCTCTTTACGACGAATTGAAAACCAAGGCGATACCATTATTTAAAATAATGGTGTCGCCGGTTTCAATTTGTCATAAAGAGAGTACCGGTTCCCAAAATCATACCTTTATTCTCTAAATAAAATTTGTTCAATACATGAAAAAGAAGCAACATAAGTTCAAGTTGACAACTTGGCACCCTTTGAAAAAGAAAAGCAAGACAGAAAGGCAGTCCACCTTTTCTTCACTCTCTCTCTCTCTCTCTCCCTCTTTCTCTCTTTCCACACAAGTTGTCCTCTTGTGACCTTTGACCTCTTGTGACCTTTGACCTCTTGTGACCTTTAACCTTGGTAAGTGACTTTTAACCCTACCATGACATGTAAGTCTCTATGGTGCATATGAGAAAATGAGATATCCACCACCTAATGAAATAGGGCTATTCCATGTCAACACTCGAGATGTGCACCGCAGCATGTCTTGGATTTTTTCTTTTTTGGTGTGATGATAGATATTGATGAGAAATGAAAATCCTGAAATTTTGAGCTTCATACCACCATTCGTTTTCCCGCAGGAGCATTCAGAAATTTACGGGGGTCACCATCAAAAATGCTGTGCGATGCAAAAGACAATTTTGAGAGGGCCATAAATTTGTTTTTTTTTTTTTTTTTTTTTTCAATACATGAAAAAGAAGCAACATAAGTTCAAGTTGACAACTTGGCACCCTTTGAAAAAGAAAAGCAAGACAGAAAGGCAGTCCACCTTTTCTTCACTCTCTCTCTCTCTCCCTCTTTCTCTCTTTCCACACAAGTTGACCTCTTGTGACCTTTGACCTCTTGTGACCTTTGACCTCTTGTGACCTTTAACCTTGGTAAGTGACTTTTAACCCTACCATGACATGTAAGTCTCTATGGTGCATATGAGAAAATGAGATATCCACCACCTAATGAAATAAGTGTCAGTATACCCACACCAAGATTGACAGTTGTACGGTCATCACAGCTGTTGAAAGTCTCATTTATTATGACAAAACAGAATAAAACCAAAAATATCATGACTACACACTTTTGACCACTAAGTTTTGTTGTGGGAGTATTATTCCAATAACTACATCTTGTGTAAACTTGATGAAATTTCATTGGCGTGCAAAGTGACTTTTGATAACACCAGATCATCATGATGCAGTAGCCTATAATATGAGCCATTCAAAAAAGAACAACAACATCCTTTAAATCCTTATATAGTATTTCATAGAAAATGGCACATTATACAATTTTGTTTATGCTTTAAAAACCAGGTTTTTTGGCATCTATATTATATACCGAAGTATTAATTCACATCTGCGATGAACTTAAGCCAAAATGTGTGTTTTTATTGTATGATATCAAATGGACCTTTAAAATTCATTGCAATATAAATGGTTATTCATTGTCATAACTTAATTTTAACTAATAAATATGATGTACCCCCACCAAATTGCCACCCTAATCTGAGCTTTTTTTAAATTCTGTTCACTTGATATGGACATCAAGTGATGTAGGCTTAGCAATATCCCAATCATGGATTAGGCCCCCCCCCCTATGTAAACTTTATGACTTAACAATGTATTTTTAGCTTACATGTACCCAGAACCGACAAAATATTGAGGCCTGGCCATACAAGACCATTCTATGCATTGACAGTTTGCCCTGGTCTGCAAGCGAACATATTTTTAGTTCAGTATACTTTGTTAATGGTAAATGGGTGAGAATAGAATGAAGTGCATGGTAAAATAACCTTCTTTTGATTATGGAAAACACCTTTCCATAAAATAAAAATGGAAAGAGTTCCATATATGTACCCCCTTTAAATTTGTACAGGAAACATTTTTTTTTTTTTATTTAATTGGCCTTACACTAACAATACCCAACCCTAAGGCCAAAAATCAAAAAAATTGCATGTAGAACTTTGAAGAGGGTAGATATGGAACTCTTGGCCAAAAAACAAAACAAATGAAACTGGCTAATCAGATAATAACCTGATAATGGAATATCACCTTGGCCTAATACATGTTATATTTATGATGACAATGATATTAAAACAACAGCTTGTAAGAAACCTTTTTTAAAACTTGGTTTAACTTTATATCAATAACAGGTTCTTCACAATAAAAAACAAACTTCAATTTTATTTAAAAAAAATTTGTTCTTGTGTGTGAGTAGGTCTACAACATCTACAGTTTTGATGTTTTTGTGAACATTCGTCCGTTCAGAGTCACACAACCGCTAAAGCCGAGTTTGATTGCAATCACAATGCTTGAAAATTCAAGGAAAACGTTTAGCCTTTCGTATAAACATTGCCAATGAACAACTAGGTAAGAGTATTACCACGAGCTGTTTGGTAGTAAAGTGACAAGAAAAAAAGAAGTCCTGAACTAAACAACAACATTTTCCCAAAAGGTGCTTTTTCTAATCGTCTTTGGGACTCCCCTGATTTACCCGGTAGTTAGATCCAATTTCTGTATCAGATGAAAGGGGTATTTTTCTCATTGACACCCCATTAAATTTTCAAAATTTCATCTTTCAAATCCATTCCGTTCTCAAGATACTGACAAAAACTGCCGTTGTAATGGTTAACCATCAATTATACACAGTAGTGAATAGGGCTTTGCACTATGCATTATCGCATCTAGCTCAAAACCACAAGTTTGTTTCCATAGTACCTATAAGTTCTTTTAATACCCAACAATTACCATGTGAAACCTAACCCCTTCTATAAACCCCACAACATCAAACTAACACCACTTCAAAGGATCCGAACAGTTGTAGCTTGAGTAGTTGCCCAAATATGTGCCAAGTTCTGTACTAATTCAGGCCTGGGTTGATGGTGAAGTGCATTCTAATTGAAGTTTGTTCCACAAAGGAATGAGCCAGCCTATAGCACTTCACAACATCAATCAAACTCACTGAATGGAAGTCAGAATTTGCCTTATAAACACAAGATGAAACAAATGTGTGGCTGGTTTTAATTAAAAATAAAGCAAAACAAAACAAAAAGAACACTTTTGCACTGTTTCAGAGTAATTAAAACACTCGCCTTGACCTGCGCCCCTGCTGTTATACAAGTAGGACTAGAGGCAAATTGTCTTTTTTAGAAGCACGAACATCGCCGTGGGCTAAAAATTGACCTGTTGACCCCATACCGTTCACAATTTTTGACGATTCCTGAAGCTGCTTCATATGCATTCGGTCACCGTGACCATGGTACCTTGCAAATGACAGAATATATAATTTTGCAAGAGTTTTTTATCACATTAAGACCGGAAGTGCCCCTTTATGACCTTTGACCCCATGTGTGGTGACATAACTTGGTGAAGGGTCCTCATCAAGCTCCTTCATATGCACATGGGTCCGTGACCATGCTACCCCTTGCATAATAGCAAATATGATTTTGAAGATTTTTTCTCAGAACAAAAAAAAACATTCAGACCGAAAGTGTCCCTTTAATGACCCCTACTGCCCTTCGATCAAATTCTGTGTACAACCCCATAGGGGCCCTTGGGTCAGCGGTTCTCTTTCTGAACAAGTCGTGTGATTATAGGCAATTGATTTGTGGAACAAGTGAAGGAATTTATAGAATTTTGACGAATGCCCCGTTACAATCAGAGGAAAAAAATCGGCCCACATGACCTTGACCCAATCCTGCGTACACACTGGTAGGGGCTTGGTCGATGTGGTTCCTTTTTCTAGACAACATCTGGTGATCATGGCACTTATCTTCTGTGTCAGAAGAAGGCTTTTATGAGTTCCGAAAAATTTCAAGAATGCCCCTTTATTGGCTCACGTTAACTTTTACCCAATCCATTGTGTACAACACCCTATAGGCCCCCTGTTCTGGGGTCCAGTGGTTCTCTTCTGACCAATTTTCGTGGCAATCGGCTAACAACCTGTTTGGTACTAGTAGCATTTTAAATGTTGCGTCGGAAAGAAATAAATGCGCAATACAAAGACCTGCAATCTTGCCAAAGTGTTGGAACACTTTTATAGGCTCCTACTTCAATGCACCCCTATTCCCCCCTGGACAAGTTGCATAATCCGAAAATTTGCTCTTTGTCCAGCCCTCTAACAAAACCCAACCATTGGTTGGTGGGGAATAGGAGGGTGCATGGGATAGAGAATGCTCCAAGCCCCCCACCCAAGTTGACATGATTTCCCTAAATATATTTTTAAGAGAAATACGGCAATAATCGGGGCAAAAAGGGAAGTCGTGTTCAAAACTATATTTTTGGCTAGATTGTGTCTGCAAAGTGAAAAAAAAAATATCTAATTTTGCATTTGTCCTCATACTCTTAATTTGTACAGGTATTACAACGAAATTTCAGGTTGCAATAAAATAACATTTGGCATTCGTCATTGCATGAAAATGAACATCACGTTCAACTTAGGGAGTGCAAAAAATATACTCGTAGCATATTTGGCTCAAAGAAGTCGTCCATAAAGACAGAAAATCTCGAATTTAATGTTTGTTATTAGTAAGTGGAAATTATAATATTAAAAGCAACATAAACTTCCTTCCACTAATGTACAGGAGCACTATATTACAACTTGATTACTCATATGAGCACTAAACCCACGACATTCATTGGCCCACCTTCTGCATTTGCGGTATAATGAATATAGGTCATAATTAACAGTATGATTCATCGGAGAAGATGAATTATGCTGATGATATTGATGACTGATGAGATGATGTGACGAGCTACTACGACGACGATTATGACGACTACGACTGACAGTGTTTCTTTCCGCGGTACAACTGTCTTATTTTTTTGTTTAAACAACTATAATTTTAGTTCATTAATGTAAATATTTACAATAAACTAGATCTAGAAGACACTTAACCCTAGAAAAACATAAGAAAAAATTTTAACATGTTCATACTTTCGTTATACGGTTACGCCTTTATATGATACGTGGGGAGCTTTACATCTTTAATAAATGAAATAACCGAATTCAATTCCAAATGGAAGCCTGCTTTCGCCCGCGAAACTCCCTTATAAGACAGAGCATCTTTGCTCTAAGCCAATTCCGCTCTTTACATATCGATTATGCTGATGATGAATGATGATGATGAATGAATGATGATGTGTGACGAGATGATGTCTGACTGATTATGATTAAAGGCATCTATAAACCGCCAAGATAAATTGGGTATGGCTCTACAGAGTTTTACTGAAAACAGATGTAACCCATTGTTATACATCGTGAAATCTGATCCTTTAGCAACCGATTTGATAATTTCACCTTGGCCATGACATCGATAATCCAGTTAAATTCTATTTTCAAGAATAAATACTCTCTGAAAATTGTTCTTTAATTAAAATCCACACGCTACACCACGGCCAACCATATGAAAAGATCATGACTCCTGCCAGTCTCTATTGTTAATAATTGTGTAATTATCGTGTGGCTCATACATGTGATTTAACTTGTGTAATATTTGGGTTTCACCGGTTTCGTTCCTCTCTAATTCATTGAGTTAAACATATTTTAGTTTTGAAACGTCTGATTGCTGTATGTAATGTTGATTTGGCTGCTAGAGGCAACAGATATCGCCATTGCAAAGCGTTAGTTCGCTGGTTCGAAATCAGTCCTTCCTTGTCGATTCGGTATTTTCATATTGAAATTGTAAAATTTAACCTATGTATCAAATAAAGCTCTTAACCCTATATGAAACATATTTTAACATGTTTAATCCTTTTTTTGTAGTTAACGTATCTTCTAAAATAAATGATTTTGTTGTGATAGTTACATATGAATATATTAATTTGTTTTAACACAAAATAAGACGCTTTGTATAAACCTCCGGCGGAGAAAGCATCACTGTAATATTGCACAATTTGCTTTTGTTAAACTCCTTGAATGTAGCTTAGAAGACGCAATGAAAAGTCATGCTATGCTGATTAAAAGGACCATTCCCTAAAGTAAGGCAGGGATGAAGTTGTAAATTTGGCTACTAAGAACTTCTTCTTGTACCTATATGTGTACAGTTTCGTTCAATACCATTTGTCTAACTAAAATGGACAGGCAATTAAAGTTAAGCATGAATGCATCTTGTCTAATAGACTTATACATTGTCTGCAAAGTGAAAAAAAATATCATCTAATTTTGCTATTTGTCCTCATAACTTCTTACTTATGACAGGTATATCAACGAAAATTTCAGGTGCAACATAAAAAAACTAATTGTGTCTTACTCATTGCATGGAAAATGACATCAGCGGTCAACTTAGGGAGTGTCAATAAAATGTACTCGTAGCCATATTTGGGCTCAAGTCCTGTCCATACTAGACCAGGAAAGGCTCTGATTTAATGGTGTAACTACTAATTGAATAATGGAAATAGTAAAAGCATAAACTTAAACGTCCACGATGTTACCGGATCAACTATATTCAACACGTGATCTACTCATATAAGTCAGAAACTCCAGACATCTCATGCCACCTTCTGCATTTGGGTATCATAATATGGTCATGAATTAACAGATTGGAATTCATTATGGAGAGATGATGATGATGATGTTGATGATGAGAACTGATGATCTGAATGAAATATGATGACGACGACGACGACGACTACGACGACGACGATGACGACGACCGTGACATTGTTCTTTCGCCGTCAAAGTGTCTTATTTGTTTGTTTAACACTTAATATTATTCTAAGTTAAATATTTACAGAAAAGAATGTAGAAGACACGGTCTAAAAAAACAAAATGAAAAATTTTTAACATGTTTCATACTTTTCCGCGTATAGGGTACGCGCTTTTATATGATACATGGGTCCTCTTGTACATGTTTAAATGAAACATAACCGATTCCAAATGGCAGGACTTGCTTTCGAACCGCGAACTCCGCTTATAAGACGAGATCTTTACCTCTAAGCCAATTTGCTCTCTTTGACTATCGATGATGATGATGATGAGATGATGATGATGATGTTGATGATGATATGTTGATAGGATGATGTAAAGGCATCTATAAACACGCCAGATCACTTGGGTATGGCTCTACAAGTTTTTACTGAAAACATGTAAACAACCCTTGTTATACGGAAGTGATCCTTTACAACGCGTTTGATATTTCCACTTTCCGTGCGACAATCTGATAATCCCCGGAAAATTCTATTTTCAGAATAAATTATCTCTGAACAATTGTTCTTTAATAAATTAAAAATCAGAACGGCTACCCAGCAAACCATATGACAAAGATATGGACTCCTTCCAGTCTCTATTGTTTAATATGGTGTAATCGTGGCCATCAATCATCTTGATTTACGTGTGTAAGATTTGGTTTACCGTTTCGTCTTTTTTGATGTCAAATACATTTTTAGGATTTGAACCGAATGACTGTATGTAAGGGTTGATTTGGCTTAGATGCAAGATACGCCTTGCAAGCGGTAGGTTCGCGGTCGAAATCAAGTCCTTTCCTTTCGATTTCGGTTATTTTCAATTGAAATTTAAAATTTACCTTGATACAACACATAAAGCGCGTGAACCCTATGACATCATATTTAACATGTTCAATCCTTTTTTTTGTAGTTAACGTATCTTCTTAAATTTATTGTTGTGAATAGTTACCCTTATAAAAAATATTAAGTTGTTAAACCCAAAATAAGACAACTTTGTCCTGCGGAAAGCACACTGGAAATTGCTCCTACATTGCTGTGAAACCATGAATGTAGCTTAAGATCCGCATGAAAGTAGGGCTATGGCTTATTAAAAAGTGACCATTCCCTAAAGTAAGGCAGGAGAAGTGTATTTGATACTCAGATGAAACATCTTATTTGTACCTATATTGTGTACCGTTTGTCGTTTCAATACCTTTTCCTAACTAAATATGACAGCAATAAGGTTTAACATGAAATCATCTTTCAATAGTCGTATTACAATCTTAGCCAAAAGTGTTGAACACTTTTAGATGCCTACTTCAAAACTCCCCCCTCTCACCCCCTGGACAATTTGAAATCCTGAAATTTTGTTTCTTGCACCCTACAAGAACCCAACATTAACATTGGTGGGGATATGTAGGGGTGCATGGATTCAAGAATGCTCCAAGCCTCCAAACCGAAGTTGACATGATTTCCTATATATCTTTTTAGAGAAATACGGCAAATCATCGGGCAAAAAAAGAGCATCTTTTCAACACATTTTGCTAAGATTGTATCAAATACAAGACCTACCCGTGCTACGCACACGGCACGTAATTTCAAAAACTTATACACATGGCAAACTGGAATGTTTCATTGTCGTTAGTTAAACAAACATATCTTTTAATTGACACGTTGGTACAATTCTAGGTCTATTAACTTATTTGAGTGACAAATTCACTCTGTGTCAGCTACTTGATCTTAATTTTTTCTCAGCAAACTTTCAACAATAAATCCTTCAGATGCTTCATCTTTAATCTTTTGATGGCACCTGTCCGTCCAGTGGATACAGTGACTGACTCATGACCCAAGGTCCTGGGTTCGAGTCCCGCTGAGAATAATGTGGGTTTCGCACTTGGGCGAGGCACTTTACCCTTCCTTGCCTCTCTCCCACCGGTGCTAAATGAAAGGGGCTTTAAGAACAAAAAAGCCTTGTCCTTGCGTGCCACCCAAAGGTATGAGTATTTCTGGGGCCATTACATCTCCCATTCTTCCCCACCCCCTTCACACCCACAACCACTGAGTCTCTGGCTTACGAAAACGAATGTGTAGGTGAAGAACTGGCCTATGGTTCCAAACATGATGCAAACACACACACTTTTCTACTACACAAATCCAAACCTTAAGCGATTCCAGCATAGAATATTGCTCTGGTTAGATTGACGAGCCATTCAAATTGCTTATTTTAAAGGTCCTGGTCTGATGCGCTAATCAGGCCTCGTCCCCCACAGGGACCCTAATTGTACTCGAAGTGTCAAAATTTTGGTATCAGAAGAAGCCACAATTTTTCCTCATTACCCTGGCGAAATTTATGTTCTTTATTTGGATGTTGTGAACGGAAAATATGCCCCTTTTGGTCGACCATTATTAATTTTACAAAGTACTACTCTATGGGGATTACCAATCACCATTTTCGCAGCTCTCACTTAGAATAGGGGTCTGAAATATGGTTCACAAACTTTACACAGATGGGTTTTTGGGGTGAAGCCCCCTAGCATCAAGATGAAAAATTTCTAGACTTAAATCGGGTCATCCCCTTTAACAATTTCATTTGAATTCTCCATACAATATCACATGGGGTGACCAGGGTAACTTCAATCCCTAATGCTTGAAATCATGAGTCGAGCTAGCAAACTGCCATGCCTATTACATGATTGAATATGGAGCAGCACACACCCCACACTGATCTTCTAGTGGACCTTTAAAAAGTTTGAAATTTAATCCTCACCTGCAGTTTATCCTTCAAACTTTTACCACACAGAACATTAGGAGTTTGACAAAATCCGGAGATTACTGCGAGGAGTCATGCAAGGCGTCGCTCACTGCACCACTCTGGGCAAAACTGCTGCCACACACTGGGCATCAGCGTTGCAGAGATGGAAACTATGTGCAACCGCCGACTTTGAACATGATCGTAAACGGTGCAGAGTCCACCAAGAGAGATCCCTTAATCTCCTCGCTGTTTATAGTAGCACAGAAGTGCAGTAGGTTAGTCAGTGGTTTTAAGAGTCCAGATCAAAAAGCCAAGGTTTGGGTCAGTGACGTTAAGCCAAATATTTGGTTATCGGGAAAGAAAGAGGATAGAGATAAAGTCAAATGTGTCATGTGGCACTAATCTACCTAATCTACATGGGTGTGATGACACATACACTCATTCTCTGGATCATCATTTTATCTTGACATTTTGAACATACATCCTCTTTTTCGTTCTGCCAAAACTTTGCACCAGCAAAAGGGCAAGCACATCTCATTGCATTTATACAACAAACAGCCATGCACAGCAAGATTCCTACTAACAGTGTAACCCATAGCTTAGGCGACTCCATGTGTAATCTTCGCTCTCACTCAAGGGTTACCCCCATTGATACATTTTGTGCGTGGCCTACAACTAAGTCTTGCGAAGTACATAAACCACTGGGTGGATAGCAACTATGTTTACTTTGCAGTATCCATCCTATAGTGCACTCTACAGTTGCCTGCTAGGTGACTGACAGGTACCCATGTAGCCACCTAAGTGGAGTCCCCCTGCAGCTTACTTCACGGAGGACCTCACAGGTAACTCCCCTTCACCGGCTATCCTAGTAGGCGGCACTTTGTAACCATAGAGGGCCAAACATTCTATGTTGTTTAATGACTATTCCATCATTTTCAAGCGTAGTAACATCTAATTTGAGTTGAGCTTCACCAAAACCCTATATATGACAGTATGTGTAAAAACCTTAACATATGTGACAAAATGTTAAGTAATGGATAAATTACTAACCATAACCACACAGAGCTCAAGCTCATTTGCATGGGACTCCCCATGGCAGGTACTCCCACTTGGGATGACTAGTGGTTAGGGCTCTGCATATGTACATAGGTGGATGATTACCCCCACTTTTGATGCGGCCCGGCGATGTGGATACCCCCAGCAGGTGGTTCTCCATGGCACTTTAACACACTTCTTCACAGGGACTTTCCATCGAAGAAATTGGTTGTGTATGTAATGATCAACATTGTGTTTTGTTATGTCCAAAATACGACCAAGTAGAAACAAGCATTCACTATTCTGATGTCACTTTTTTCAAAAAAATGTACAAGAGTTGAAACAGAATTGAACACATAACTAGCACAACATTGTTAGAGGATACAGAAGGCAAATTTGGATATAAATTGCATTACAGTATAACATGTGAAATGGTCAGTCAAACCCTCCTCCCCTTGGCCTCTCCCCCTCTCTGGGTCTCTCTTTTTCGGAACAAAATTAACTGGTCTGTCATCTAACTCATCCAAACTATTTTTTCGTTACTTAGCAAACTAGAAAAGCCCATATTATGTTATTTGCAGTTATCTAACCCCCTAAGTCAGCCCTAACATGTTTAAACCCGTTAAAACCCATTTGAACCCTTTACCAGGTTTGTCTATATATAGGCCTAGGTTATAACACATTGTCAGTTGCTTAACTATAGGCTTGTTTTGGACTCATATGAATGCGTTTGGGGGGGGGCGTGATGTTTTTTATAAACGTCCATGAAAATACATTATTTGACATTTTCTTTTGGGGGGGGGGTTAAATGTTTCATCTTTGAGCAACTTTTGTCACCTGTAGGACCCTAAGGGGCTAAAATTATAAAGTGATGCCCTCTTTAAGTTTCACGTGATATTGTCAATGCACCCCAATATTGTGTCACAATAGTAATTTCATTATCATATAGATTAGACACTCAATAGAATTTCTACCTTGTATTTGGCAAGAGCGGTGGTCTTAAAAGAGAGAAACACAAGTTGATTTTTGATTTGCTTCTATTCAATATAAACATAGGCTTGAATTTCGTGTATGCCTCCTATCCGAAATTCAAATTTTCACATTTTTTGTACAAAGTAAACATTTCTTCTGAGAGCTTAATCCTTTCAGATGGGGGATATATCCTTGTGATGGGACAAGCTTTTACATCAGTGCCAAAATCATACTTTTGATTATTTGGCGACACCTGATATGTGAAATCTCTTGTTTGCACCTTTAGTTGACTGTGACTTGGTATTTTGAAAGGGATGACTAACTTTAGGACCTGGGTTTAAACCATGTTTTAGTCCTTCATGAGTGGACCTTTTCTTTCAAAAATACTGTTAAGTTACCATGTTTCGGCCCATCAGGAGGATTTTCCAACCATTACAGCACATCTTTAGAGATATGGAAGGAAAGGTCCACTCATGTTGGACTAACACGGTTTCATACCCAGTCTAAAGTTAGACTCCCCCTTTCAGAAACCCGCTCTGGTTGGTTTTGGTTATCTAAACGCTGTTTTTTTTGTTTTTGTGTCTTGACAATCAACTATTCAATAATTATAAGAAGTTTGATTGACTTTCATACCATTTTTATATAGATTTTCTATGTGTAAATTTAAGCCACAAAAGCTTGAATTAGAAATCCTGTCACATATACCCCTGGATATAACCATTCCTGTAATCTCATTGTCTTGTAAAAAACAGCTGTGAAATATAAGCATTTCACATTGGCTGATGCCCGGGTTCAAGTCAAGAATTGACCCAGGTAGTACGCCCTGCGTATTCACGTTATTTTTAGGTTGAAACGTTCGCATCATAGACCGCTTTTGCTAGCTTCGAGTGTGCCGACAACGTGGCGTCTCGTTGTGGATGATCTTTCGCGTTCAACGGGTTGTTCGATTGTTTGTCACTGGGGTGGTGTATTTACGCCATAAAGTATTGTCCAAATTAGGCTTTAAAGTTGAACCGTAAAATGTTATAAGGTGTTAAAGAATACGAATAAAGGTATGATTTTGGGAACCAGGTACTCTCTTAAATACGACGAATTGAACAAGGCTATAACCATTTATTTTTGTGTGGAAGAACTCGGCCTATCCCGGCCACTCGTCGCTTCCACTTAAAATAATGGTGTCGCCGGTTTCAATTGTATCAAAAAAAGACCGTTCCCAAAGCATACCTTTATTCTCTAAATAAAAATTTGTTCATACTTGAAAGAAGCAACATAAGTTCAAGTTGACAACTTGGGCAATCCACCTTTGGAAATTCCCGCAAGCAAGACAGAAAGGGCTCGTCCACCTTTTCTTCTTCACTCCCTCCTCTCTCCTCTTTCTCTCCTTCAACACAGTGACCTCTTGTGACTTTGCCCTCTGTGACCTTTGACACCTCTGTGACCTTAACCTTGTAAGTGCTTTTAACCTACCATGACATGAAAGGTTATATGGTGCATAGAGAAAATGAGATACCAACCACCTAATGAAATAAGTTTTCATATAACCCACACCAAGATTGGACAGTTGTACGGCTCATCACAGCTGTTGATAAAGTCCACTTTATTATTGACAAAACAAGAATAAAACCAAAAATATCAACTGACGCACACACTTTTGACAACTAATTTGGAGTTAATTCAATAACTACATCCTGGCTAAATTCGATGAATTTATTGCGGCCAAATGTGACTTTTGATAAAAAATCAAGTTTTTTACCACTTCTTGCCTATGGGAAATAGCCTATAGAGGGCGCTATTGCATACAAATTATGACCTTTGTAGCAAAATGGGCAAGATTCCCCGCAATGATTTTTCATGATTTTTAGGCAGAGGTATAGCTTGTGCATGGCTCCTACTGTAGAAAGATGCTCAAAATTCTGTCCATCACCCATTGCTTAATGAATCTATAAAATAGAAAGAGCCACTTTGTGTGGGTTCAACTCAACTGTGTGTCAAGTAGAAATTGAGACTTATGCAAAAGCTTTCATCAGAATTACACAAAAAAAGCCCACACCAGGGGATGTAGCTACCGAGTGTGTGTTGGGTGTAGTGTTTGCCAGTTCCTGATCAGGGGTGTATTGAGCCAATCCCACAATGAACCATTTTGGGAAATTTCCAATTCACTACAATAGGTGTTCTCCAACAAAAATCCTATTCGTAACACATAAAAAACCTGACTTTAACATAATGCTCTTTTAGTCTACAAGCGTTAGTAACTGTGTGAGAATTTTTAGACGTGAAATCATGAAATTTCTATCTCTGTCTTCTCTTAACCTTTTGGAACACTTTTTATCCTAAGGTCCCAGGAAATTCAAATAGAAACTTGGATGGGTTTTTTTAAATTTTGTGATCAAGTCTAGAGGAGTGGCGAGAAGAATTCAAATATTTGGGTCGGTGATGACATCATTAGGGACTATTGATTTTTCAGAGAGTAATAGAAAATTCCGGGTGACTGGTGTGAATCTATTCATGGCAACTGATCGAACAATCAATAGTTTCACTAATGATGTCACTGCGAGTGACTACTTCTTATTTTACCAACCGGTGGCCGTTATTGTTGAATGGAAGTGTCCCATAAGATTTGGACGGTTTATCATCTCATTTTCCTGGCGACCCACTTAAGGTCTGACATGTGTTTAAGTACAGTACAGTAAGAAGCACATGCAATGCATCATGGGATTGATTCAAATGCCTCTGGGTGACGTCTTATGAACACTCTGCATCATGATGGAATCTCTATTTTAACAATGTATGCAATAGACCATATCAATGTATAAAAAGATAAAGGAAAAAACTTCCTTCCTATTAATGTAATCTAAACATTTTAATATTAAGGTCCTTTTGCAAAAATAACAACTTTTTTTCATGGCTATAAGTAGAACATATAGGGGCCAATAATTTACCACTGGAATAATTACTAAAAAAGTGAATCTCGTAGCGTTTTTTTTTGGGGGGAAAGGAGGGGGCCGTATTCTTCAGGGGGGAAAGCATATATTAAATATTTGTTAAATTAGTATAGGCTATGTTGTTTTTCACCGTAAATTTGCATGTGTACAAAAATCACTAACTTTTCAACTAAACTATTTCAGGGCCAAGAGGGACGAACGATCAACACGGAGGCAACTGCCGCTTCTGGTTTATGCCAATGGTGAATCTAATTTTTGAAAGGGGTGCAACAATTGCCGCTATAACTACCAACAGGTTACCCTGATGCAAAACAACCCAATAGCGTACTCAATTATGAATTTTAGTACTCAGAGCACAATTCGATATTTGACATTTTGACTGAATCTACATCTAATATCTACCCCACAAAGGTCATCTAATACCACCCCTTTCAAACAAAAAATGCCAATTTTTAATGCACAACACGGTGCCTGTGGGTTGGGTAGTCCCTACATGAGTGGACTTTTTCCTTTCAAAATACTGGAAAAGTTAAATGGACGTGAGAAATTCCTCATGGATGGGCCGAACTTTCTCACCTGTTACAGCACATTGTAGAGTTAATGTTGGAAGGAAAAAGGTCCACTCTTGTAGGATTAACCCTGATTTAAACCCAGTCTAAAGTTTCGTTCTCCCTTTTCCGAATATCACCCTGTGATGTTACCTCTTGAGTGGAAAATTATCAAAACAGATAATTTCCAAAGACTAGTAAGAACCTTCAAAAAGGACTCTCAAATGAGTGTTTTCGATGAGGTGTTTCAAACACAAAACGACGTATGGTCGATGTGATACAGCGAAAATCTTGCCTCATTTGTTTTTTCACAATTGCATGCTAATTATTCTATGCATTTAGTTTTTTTTTAACCACCCTAGTCCCTCACCTCCACCCTACCCTTCTAAGCACTATTTGATTGGTGACACTTAGGAATGTAATATGTAATAGGCAAATCAGAGATACTGTAAGAATAGTGGTATGTCTGCCAGCGCGAATCTCAACCATGGTAGCACTTGATCACACCTTGGTAGAATTGTGCTGGCCCAGGAGCTTTGACCATGTCAACCATGAGGTTTTTGAGAACTGGCACCACAGTCCAACCTATGATTGGACCATTAGCGGCTGATCATGGTCAAAGCATGTTCATACCATGGCCAACATGGTAAAATGACCAGCTGACCATGGTCACCCGGTAATGTTCCAATGTCAACCATAAGTTGCACCATGGTCACCATAAGTTCAACCATGGTCAACCATAAGTTTCAACCAAGGTCACCATAAGTTTCCACCATGTCTCAAAACCCATGGTCAACCAATAGGTTTCAACTGTTGGTGCCGTTCTACAACTATGGGTGACCATGGTCGAAGCATGGCCAAGCATAGTTGGCCATGGGTTCAGCCAGTTCTACCATGGTTTTGCCAGTGGCAGTGCCATGCGGTAAATTTCCCCCAATAATCCCCCCCCAAACCCCCAACCCCCAGCCAGAAGGAAAAAATAGATTTTTTGGCAAAAATCTGCATTGGGGCAAAATCACCAACAATCATAATTTTGAGCCAAAATTGGCTCAATTCTGCTAATTTTGGGGCTCCGTCGTCAAAGTTCACTTTTTCCCAAACAACTTCTTTGTTTGACTTTGTTTGCCCTCCCCATTCCCCCTAGAAAGATCAAGTCTGTGCTCACCACTGTACACAGCATATAACTCTCTTAAAATCGAAAGAGTCGCAAACCACTCTAAAATGAGCTGAAATCTCACTCCAAAAAGAGCCAGCTGACAGTGACGCATCTTTAAGAGTGAGATCCACTCAAAAAAAAGAGTGAACAAATAACTCTAAGGAAAAGTGAACTGATCCTCCTTTTTTACAGTGAACTAGTCACCTCTTTAGGTTGTGATTCCTTTTAGGAATTTGTTTGTTTGGTGGAGTATATTGTATTGTGTAGGTCCAATTCTTATCATCGGTGACATGAATGAATATTGTTGGCGCATCATTGGCCATTCCCCAAGTTTGTGTAAAAAAAGACATTTCATGATGTGTGGCATGCATGACGTTGTATATCCGAAGGTATGCATCTGCACGTCGACTGCAGGACTTGTGCATTTCGTCACATGTGGGTAGCCTAGCACGGGCGGGAGCCTGCGCAGCATACCGTGTGGTACGAGTGACTAATTCATAAATAACTTTATGCTTATCCAAAATTTGTCTGTAAATGCTAAGGAACTGTGACCTGACAACATACCATTGACTCACCCCGTGAAGATACTCTATGATTCTTCATCACTATTAACATTCGTTCAAACGTTCCAACCGTTCTGACGGTCCTCACTAAACTCGTCCGCCCAATGTTGTTCGAAATTATCAGCGTTTTGGCGGCGTTTCTGATTGGCTATTACGTTCACCTCCGTGGTGAAAAAAGAGTGAGCATTTTCTCATTCTTTTAGAGCTAAAACCCGGTGGCTTAAGGAGTCATAGTGGCTCTTCACTCTGAGAAGGTGGCACATTTGAAACACTCGGTCAGAGAGTGAGCTCTGTTAACCGAGAGTGAAGGGTCGGGTTGCATTTTCTCCTCTTTTAGAGCTAAAAGCAAATCGATTTAGAGTTAATTTAAAATTAAACCAAAATTCAGAGTGATTGTCACTCGTTGCCTCATTATACACCTTCTAGAAAGTAGAAGCAACTATTTGTGATGTTTACTTAGATGGCTATCTCATGTTGTTCCCTGTAATGAGCCAATTAGACAGATTGTATCATCTGGTAGTGCTCTCAGGGTTAAAATAGGTGCTTAGACAGTTGCAAAATGTATGTTGTTGCTTCAAATTTAATCTACCTCCCAACAACATATTCAACACAGGCTCTGGGCTAGCTTTCACAACTTTTACACAAAACAATTTACACATAATTGCACTCCACTTTTTAAAAAAGTAACTCACAAATGTCAATGCAGGCAGAATCAAATCCTGTGTCATTCAAACATTGTCTTTGATGTTTGAATTATTCATGTCTGCTAGGAACAGACATCCTTGGAGACTTACAATCGCTAACAGGCAACTCTTTTTCATAAGACAAGTCCATTTCTATTTTCTAGCAAAGCTTTGTGCATGGAGATCCAATTCCAATACAATCTGAAAATACTTTTTCAAAAATTGGAATTATTCTATTACAGAGGATCTTCTTGCTGGCTCAATGCTGTCAAACACAAAAACTTTTTCGAACCTATATAATAAGATTTTGCATACAGACGAACACAACCATAACGGGTGACTCTATAAACTTTGCACTACCCAAAATAAAGTGATATGTTTTCCACTTTTTTTAAATTTGATACCTGTGCATTTTATGAATAAGGCCGCGAGCCCCTAGTGCATTCGCAGAATATTCGCGGCGCAAACCGTATGTTCTCCGACGCAGGCAGCAACTCACCTAGCCGGCTCTCGTGCTGCCTGCACTGACCCTTACGGTCAAGAGCAATTATCCTGTCGAATGCAATGAGGCGTGGTCCTTATCCCTCATATACTTTGAGAAAACATAGTAATCAATACAATACTTAATATTAATAATTAACTATTTATCTAAAATTTTGAGGGTTTTAAAATAGATAACAAACCTTCTATACGCCAACATGGTCCCAAAGTTTATCGCTATAAATAGTGCCACAAAGACCTTGACGCAATTCACATTGTTGATTAGTTTGTTTCTTGAAAACTGATCTGGAAGTGCGAAAAAATCAGACTCTCTAAGAACGCTTAAGTGGCTTAATCTTCCGCGGCTGACCTCCCTGGGCAGTTTCAATTCAAACAAACCCATGAAGTGTGAAACCACGTCAATGAAATTGAAAAGAAAGAAGAACTTTTTCGCCTGACCTTACTTTTTTCCAAAACAACCCACAGTTGACGAGTTTTCATATCAATGCATATTAATCTACCTCTTGCTACATTTCCAATGCCCATGTGTTAGATGTTAAAGTCGCTCTCATACATGTTGTCAAACATGACTATTTTCTCTATCGTACATTGAAAAAAACACTTATTGCTGAATTTTTTGGTTTCTTCGAAGTCACTGAATTCTCATGGGCCTAATATTATATATCAACATGATATAGAGTCCATTTGCTCTACCTCGTGCAGTGATGTCATACATTGACGCAGCTTTTACACACACGTCAAGATACGCCATCTTTGTGCGCACATGTAAAACCGCCGTCCCTTTAAGCCAGCCGTCACGCGGTTTTCTGGTGTGCGCCCATCAATCTTGCGCTGACACCGTAGGGCACAGAGGTAGGAGTTCAGTATAGCAGCTAAAAATCTTTCTGAAGCTTTCTAAGTTGACAAAGGCATTTTTATATTTAAGATCAACATTTTAATGTCAAACGAATCGTCCTTTGAGAGTAACAAAAAGCTTGTCTCGTAATTAAGTTACATGCGTTTCGGAAAAAAATTGAAAAAATCAGTCATTGTTATTATTTGGATATGGTCTGCGCTTGTGAAGCAACTAATACCTTTAAACGAGAAAACCATATTTTCTTTTTTTCAACAACAATAAGTTAAGTTAGACTGACACCTTAGATGTAATACTCAGTTCGTAGAGGGGATATATAAGATGAAGTTGTACGTGATCTGAGAATCGATATCAAATGAAAAAGGAAAAAAGGGGTGAGAGTAAGCTAAACAGGAGTGTGTGAATTTGGTGAACACGCGGGCAGAATATGATGACTCGTGCGCCAGTTCTGATGACAGTGGCACACTAGAATCTCACAGAGAACAGTCACATGCGGGAAAATAATGCACCTGAAAACAATAGATAACTAAAACAAAAGTATATTTTTCTGAAAAAAGTACAAAAGATAAAATAATCAATTTTAAAAAATTGTTTCATCTTTGGTTGATTGGTTCTCGACATTTGGTAAAATGACAATAAGTCAGCAAAAAAGACTTGTCAATGGAGCATCATTTTTCTTAGCCATAGAATCCCCATGCGCCAAAATGAGCAGATCATTGTCCAAGCCACCCCTCCCCCCCACCCTGACTCAAGACAGCGAACAACTGATATTTTAGCATAACTGCAGACTTGTCCATGGTATTTAATGAAGTGGAATGATAAAGTACAAATTGTTTGGGCAAATGGGCTTTTGCACAAATCTAATCATAGCATTGCACTTCTTTTGCAAGAAGAAAGCACACTATCTTTCAACATTGACTTGATCTCTAGATGGCCTTGGACCTCAAACCCATAAACACCCACTATCAATGAATCGCTAAAAGGATCATCTGAACAAAGGATTGCTTGCAACAGGATGTTCTTTGTTAGCTAGGAGCAACGAAGGCCAAGGAAATTGGCTCAGAATGGACTACCCCACTGGGAGCTTGCTTTCATCTCACCGTTCACATCTATTCACCTATTCTTATCTATGCAACCGATCTGGAATCACAAGCGCAACTATGCAGACTTCACATTCGTTGAGAGACTCTCCAAGCCTTAGGATGATCACTCCGTATTATTAGGAAACAACCCACCTTACTTGCAAATCCATCAAGGACAGGTGTGTGGCCTTGGGCACTCATATTGAAGTGAACGGGGAGGTGTGGATTGGACTTTCAAAGTAGTGGTGGTCCAACTTCGCTGAGGACTTAAGGAAAAAGGTGGCGTCATCTTGGTGAGGAGGATGCAAACCTGGGGTCAATCACTGGACCTTTTCACCTTTTGGTGGAAAAAAAAAAGGTTCATTCCGTTTCCTTGGGTCCATCACTGAGCCTCTCCATTTTGTGAAAAGGGGTCATCTCAGCTCGCGCGCAAATTCTACCATTCAAACCCAGTTGATATTGTTTATAGATCCATTATTAAACGGGCTTTCTTCTGTGAGAGCTGAAATTGAAATAAGGGGGTCATTCAGTGCAATTTGATTAGAAATGGGAGCATCACTGAGAGTAAGGAAAAATGGAGGTCTTTCAGTGACAGGTTTTAAAAAGGGGGTTCTTCATTGAAAGGTTTAAAAAACTAGGATTCAATAGTTTCCGGCAATCCTCCCGTCCCTATTTTTAGGGAGTGCCCCCCCCCCCACCTCCCCGGTGTGTGCTTCATCCTCTAGCAACCGCGAGCCAACGTCGCATACAGTACCCTGGTCGGAACACCCCGAGCACTGGGGCATACCTGTCTCAACGTTCGGAGTTACCTACCTTCATCAAGGCTTCGCCTTTATAAAATTTGTTTATTTCCCTGTAAAACGATGTGGTAAGAAGCGCCCTCGCTCATGGGAGTCTCGCTTGGGCATCTGCCTTTCTGCATTTATTTTGTGATTTTTTTTTTTTTTCTTCTGTTAATTTTCCAGAAAAACTTCCTGTAACTTTCCTGGTAATGATGGCAAGGCATACATGGCGCCTGTAAGACTGCATTGCGTCAACAAATGTAAGTACGGGAAGTATGTGCATTCACTTTAGTTCTCTGCGCCAGTTGCTTGTGGTTAAAGAAGGGTTCAGTTGAAAGTAAGCTTGCACGGCAATCAATAGTAGGTAAATCCTTCATAGGATGACCTAATACTCCGATTGGCACATTATGCTTGCACAGACTATCCCTATTTCACAGACATGCCTCGCTGCCGCTCGTGAACGCTTTGCCTTCACACGCACCTCCGTGTCCTGGTTGAGGCTTCGTTGACAAAGACTAGGAGTCCTAACGGCACTCTCCTATGGACACGCATCACGAGACGAAGAGCTAAACTTGTTAAAATAACATCTTCGAACAAAATCACTGGCACAAAGATGGGGTGCTCGCCCAAATCCTTAGATCGGCTACATCTCGCTCGGGTGCTATCTCATTATGCAAAGTATGCTTGCCCTGTATGGAAAGTCACCACAATAAGCTTTGACTTCATCAGCATTAAATGCCTCCAGCCGGTATTTATCAAAACGATGTATTCAAACAACAACTGAAAGAAATATTATATCGGAATCTGATCAAAGACATCCATTCATATGTAATGCGATCATCCATGACAGGCTAGCTTCAAATTCTCTAAGTGATCAACCGCTGCTACTGTAAAAAATTCCAGAGAGGAGTTTCTTAAGCGTCCAACCTCTTTGAACAGTCTCATAGAGTTTAAGAGATGCCTTATGGAAGGAAAGACTTGCCTCTAACTAATCACATCTATGGTATTGAAACTTTGAGCCATCTTCCACCTAGCTGACTCTTCATGGGCTGAATGGCGATAACTCCGCAAAAGATTGAGACCTGAATCGCTGCGGGATCATAGGTTTACCATTGCAGAAGAGGGGCTACCTGGAAGCAAATCAGGACCTACTTACCCTGTGGGGTGTCGAACAGCACCACAGAACAATGGACATCCTCTTGCTTTCGCCAACCTGTTGGAATTAACAATGCACATACAAGGACCGTGCAGAATTTAACCGAAGCAAAAGCCAGACATTGTAACCTCATCAGATGACACAACAATATGTTGGTATGAACTTGGGTGTGTCTTTTTTACTAACCTTTTCCATGTCTGTTAGGCCCCAAAAACGCGGTTGTCCTCAGAAGATAGGGAAAATCCTACCTTTGTGAATGAGCGGATTTTTGTTTTCGACTTTTGGCCGCACTTTTACTTTTTTTTTGGCCATCCTACTACATTTTCTTTCCTTGCTGAAGCACGAAATCCACCTCAACCAATTTGAAATCCAGATTCTAAATTCAAAATTTGAATTCCTAAATTTATAATCAATGTGGACTTTCTCATTAAAATACAGCAACACAACCAAACTTGTATTATTCACCCTAAGAATGATGTTATGGACATTTTTAAAGTTTGGGGGGGGATTTTTTGGGGTGAGGTACAGGCAAGTTTACAATGAACGGTCAGATTTTTAGATAGGATTATACCAAGGACCAATGAAGCAGGCCACAGAAGACATGTAACGAAGCTACCCTTTACTGTAGGAATTGTGGCCATAGTCCGATCGCTATAGTAGCTGTCACAAAGAACGGCCCCTCCTCCTCCACTGCGTAGACCTCGCCGATCAGCAATGAGCGTATGGCGGGGCGTATTACTCTATTAACGCAACATTCTCGAATTCGAACACGGCAATCATCCAAATCCGATCACCCCCACCCCTGTTGGGTTATGGCGTATTACCCTGATTCAAACAGCCAACCGACCCCGCACTTCCGTGTTTATGCACGATACGCCCTATTTTGAGAAGTGAGGGCTGTTCTTTTGTGACACGACTATAATAGCCTCGTCTCCAGAACCTCAGATTTTACCAGAAGTGGTCAAAGTTTTGGTATGAGAAGAAAGCTACTATTTTTTTCTCATAACCGGTGAAATCTTAGGGTAAAGGAGTTAAAGCAAATATGTGCCCCATTTTGGTTGACTAATATTAATTTTACAGAGTACTCTATGGGATTACAAAATCCATTTTTAGCTCTCAAACCGAGTTGATATATCAGCATGAAAGTTTACATATTGTGTTTTAAGGTGAAGGCCATTCTATCAAGATGAAAACTTTACATACTTAAATTGGGTCATCCTCATTAAAACTTGTGACATTCCCCTGGTAGACACATACAACTAACAGGCCTAACAGGGTCAAAGGTCATGGGGTAGGGGTATTAGAAGTTTGATTCTGTTGTTAGCAGATGACAAATGCTTTACAGTTTTCTATACAATATAGCCACAAAATAAGGTGCACTGATCATGCCACCTATGCAATACTATGGCCAAGTGCATTGGGTTTACACACAAAATTTGGATAAGTAGTCATCTAATAGTAATTTGGTCAAATGTCAATGGCTGAGGTCCATTAGGTTAATTGTTTACTGTGCTTATGGTGAAATAATTTCACACCCACCTGGATCTAACTGTGTATAACCTAAAAAGATAAAATCTGCAAAAAGACTAAACTTTTCCTGGCCAATTTTGATCTGATGTGCAATTAACGAGTGCATTTTTGCCAAGGAGGCAGTTAACCCATCAATGGGATGGTTAGGGAATGCATAGTTGTATTAAGTTTGGATTTGACCTTCTTTGGCCTTGAGGCACCCCTGAGACAGTAACATGACCTTTAACATTTTCGCCATCAACAATCATCCCGCTCACCAAGTTTTATTTGGATACACCAAAGTTTACCTCCTTTGACCTTGAATGACTCCTGATGACCTTGTCATGACCTTTCAGTTTTTGTCAGCAATCAACCCCACCGTCCAAGTTTCACGTCCATACACCACTGTTTACCCCTTTTGACCTCCTTTGACCTTGAATGTCCCCCTGATGACCTTGGCTTCACTAACAATACAAACGTACAGACGTACGGCCCTCGATCTCCAAAAAATAGGCTTTGACCTCCTTTGACCTTAAATGACCTCTAATTACCTTGTCGTGACCATTGAAATTTTCAGCAGCAACAATTGACCCCACCCTTTAGGTTTCATGTCCATATACCAACGTTTACCCCCTTTGATCTTGATGACCCCGATGACCTTGTCATGACCTTTAAAATTTTGTATCAACAAGGACCCCACCCACCAAGTTTCGTCTGGATACACCAAAGTTTAACCCTTTTGACCTCCTTTGACCTTGCATGACCATGATGGACCTGCGTGTGCTTTTAAGATTTGTGTGGCGTCAAAATCGACCCCACCCTCCAAATGTCATGTCCATACACCAATGTTTACTCATTGACTCATTTGACTTTGAATGTCCCTGATGACCTTTGATCACTACCAATACAACCTCGGTCTTGGGACAGTCAAGGGGCACCCACCACCAAGTCAGGAACATGCGGACCATTCTGGTTATGAGAAAGCAACGTTAACTTATTTGGCCTGAATGACCCCGAAGACCTTGTCGTGACCTTCCAAAATTTTCGGCATCAGAAAGTGACCCGACCCTCCAGGGTCATGTCCAAACACTAACGTTTACCCCACTTGACCTCATATGACCTTGAATGACCCCTGATGACTTTGATCCACTTAACCAATACAACTCGGTCTTCGGTGGTCAAAGGGAACCCACCCACCAAGTTTCAGGAACGTGAGACCCTTGGTCTCCGAGAAAATAGACTCGATCAGACAGACAGCCACATGACAGACAGACAGAACGAACGGGTAAATAGATGATGCATTATTGACCTGACTGCGTAAACTGGGACATCACAGAATACAATAAACAACTAGCGGTGAAAAGTTATCGTGGACGGAGTAGTGCTTCTCCAACATGAGAGATTTTTACTCGGGTCGTCGCTAAATGGGCAACCACGCGCGATTACTCAGGTGTGCATTTGAATAAAACGTCATACTTACATGTGCTTGTACTCTACCTTGTTAGCTCCGCACACATCGTGTGTGTGTGTAAAAATACCTTGGGGATCCACCATGAGCAACAATATTGTTTCACATCTTGTGTTGTTTTCTAGTCGACATTAGATCGTCATATTGAGTCTGTATGGATAATTTCTAGCTGACATTGACGATGAGGAGATAATGAAAATGGAAAATCGAATAAATGATAAACCGGTCTGAGGGAACATGTGGGAACGAACTGGTGACCCGTGCACATGCCCCCTCCACTGCAAGTTGAAGAGAATAAACAATGAGACGATCGGAAAAATACTTGTCTTGGTTGGGGGAAAATAAATAAACAAATGCCGAACAGATATGATTTCTATGCTTATTAGGGACTGAGCGGGAGACTGAGAGACAGATTTTCACGGAATTCCATTATATACGATTATTGGCCGAATCCTGGGAGAAAATTTACTACCTCAAATGCTGATTTGAATACGTGCAAAAAGTAAAGTGTTTAATCGTATGGAACACGAAGAAACCGAACGAAACTTGTAGTTGTATTTATTGCGCCATGAAGCTGAACGTAAACATGATAGTGCACGACGACTTGTTGTGCAGTCAAAGGTCACGATAATTAACAAATCAGGAAACCCGGGCTACGATGCGTGATATGTAAGATGGCACTCTCTTTGATTTGAAAAACTAAACGTTGTCGAACTAAAAGTTGTCCATTATTTTCTTGCATGATTAAAGTCAAAGTAATGTCAAAAGTTCTCTTTGAAAGTACTTCGGAAATGATATACGGTACAATTCAAGGACAGTCGTAATTAATGCATGCGCGGTGATGAAGTTCCAACATATGTCTACTCGGAAAATTTTCGATGCGGCAAGCTTTCATAATTATGTTTTTCATTAAAAAAAATATGTTCTCATTTAAAAATACGGAACGAGATGTAGTAAAAATAGTTAACGTTATACTCATGGGTTCGGTTTCATTTTTGGGACGTTTAGGAAAATTAAGTTAATTCGTTCCACGGTGATCAGCTATTTTTATGAGGAACCAGCTGTGTTCGAATTGTATGACGTCATGTATAAAAGAAAACAAATTCGATAGCGCCTGCTGTCACAAGGAAGATCAATATGGAAAGGACACCTTTCACATACGCGCGTTCAAGATGGGCGCAGCAATTTTTTAAAAATAGGGCGTCTGTTTCTTAGCTCTTAAGTTCATGATAGAGGCGTAGCCTTATTTCTTATTGCATGCTTTGATGTAGGTAATAAAAACACTTTTTGATCTGATTGGATTTGATATTCATGACACTGCGATAATGGTGAATCCGTTCTCTTGAAAAGGCGGTGATGCGAGAAGGCGGTGCTGGGAATTTGCCAGCACCGCCTTTTCTTTCTACAGAGTGATCCGCATCTGCGATTGATGCGCGGTGTCATGAGGCTCCCCAATATTCCGGGTCTATTGAATCAGTGGGAAAAGAAACATAATCGGAATAGCGAAACGCACTGTCAGAGCCTGGTTGTGTGTGGGAGTCCGGTCTGTCAGGGACTACCTGCCGTTTGAGCTTTTTTGCGTTTTGCTAAAAACGGGTGGCCAGGTGACGAATTAGGGAATACTACAAACATACAACCCCCTTGTCTTGGACGGGAAATAAAATTCGGCTACAATTCATGTGATTTGTTTGAGCCGTAGGCTATACTGGAATTTTCATACACATGTTTAAAGGGTCATCATCTGTTCATCCTACTGAGAAAGAGATGGAATTTGTTGCAGACTCGCGGTATATTTCCAAACCTTGGTACCCGCCTGTTGTAATTCCATCAATGGCTTGCGGTGCATTACGTCCAAATGAACGGGCCCGGGGCTACATGGTAAGTAGTGTTGCTAATTATAATAAACATTGTCAACGCGGGGCTGATTCTAGGCCAACAACAACTAGACCCGATGAAAGAGGAATTTCTATTGGGTGTAACCTTGACTGAGCGAGCCAGATTTATGTCCTAGTTTTTCATTCGCTGATAAACGCCCAAGGGCAGACCATTATTATCTAGGTCACGTGATATTGTGACCTTTTCGACCACTTGAGCCAAGAAAGTCAAGAACATAGCAACAATGTATAATGCAAATTAGGAAAAAACAAACATTGCCTGCAGGTAACTGGTCATAATTTGTATAGACCAGTTACAGCCAATGTTTGTAAACATAGGCCTGGTATCTTGAAATAGGTCGGCCTGACTGATACACACTGGGCAATTGTATTGTTAGAGTTTTAATCCTATGGGCCATAACGATTCGCAGGAATGGATTAGCAGGCAACAAAAGAAGTGTCTATTGGCGTCTATTTTATTTATAAGATGCCAAATAATAACAGAAATGTAGGTCTACATGTTGAAACAAAACTACATTTGCGAAAATAGTATGAATTATAACTAAAATCATGAAGTTAATATAGTTTCGTCATATCTTAATGCTAGAACCTTGGAACATGAGTTCGAATTCGACACTGAACACCCCTCCAGAGCTGTAAGGCGTCCACCGCGTCCACCACGGTGCCGAAATGTATATGCAAAGTACACATGACATCTGGCCAAGCGGTCTTACCAACACAAACGTCACTCCTGCTGTTATGTGATGCCACAAGGAAGATCAATATGCTTCAACGTAAGGGGCAATGATTATGGAGTTACATCGTGCAAATACTACAGCGGGAGGACAACGTACGATATAGAGTCAATAACAAATGCAGTGTTTGCACAATACTTGGTATACATAAAACATTCAGTGTGGTTCCAAACCAGAATAGAGTCAACTTCGTGTCACTTGAAATTACAAGTGTCCGGCGGCAGAGAAAAATCAATTCTATCACTATAGGCAAAGATGATGTATAAAACCTGAAATGCATCTTAGTTGTTCATGAAACAGGTGCTATCGGGCCACATATTTTCTTTTTCTATCGACACTCGTCCAAACTTCCTAAGTTCGCATAAGAAAACACATGCCTAAATTACTGACGGTCATTGTCATTTCATATGCAAATTAGCGCTACTAGAGACTAGTACAGATTGAAGGCAAATAGCGCTTGATGTTTATTCAGCTGCTGCGCATCAAGATAGCAAACAAATACGAAGGCCGCCGGCCATAACCATGATAACAACAGGTATGACTCCTCCGCCCAAGATAACCTGGATTTCCAATTATGTTGTGAAGATCATTATAAACAACCCATAATGGGATAGCCAAGGCGGAGCCAAGGATTCCGAATAAGTAAGTACCTGTTTAGCAGACTTGAATGGCCACATATAATAATGAAATAGATACATAATAAAAACAATAGGAAAAATATTATGTTTACACAACAGAGTACCTCTGTTTTCCATTAAATTTGAAAACCGATTCAATACACATATGTATCTATTACACATTATTTCAAGTCTAAGAACCCAAAAGCTGAGCTATATACTACGTTAGTCTCAGCCATCAGTACCCTATGGTACAAATGGATCGTCGGAATGTAATATGTCGCTGGCAACAGCCGAGGCCGGACACACAATTACAAATAAAGGGAGAACTTGCAACAAAAATACAATCACAAGCTCTTCTCCTTTAAAATAGAAAAATTAGCTACATTCGTAAAATACAACAATAGGCCTAAGTTAAGAAAGAAAACAAACCCCTAACAAATGGGCGCTATCAAACGGACTCCATTTATTATTTAACACGGTACCAAACTCCACTTCCACCCCCTTCCCAAAAAAACATTTAAAGATAAATGGGGCGTTCAGCTTAGTCCAGGGGCGTGTGTTACACTAATCTGCTCACAGCGCGGTTGCAAGTCGACTATGCCCAAATGAGCTTACTCTGGCAATAGTGCTTGACCTCTGTCCCTTGCCATGCAGATGACAGTTCATTTTCGCCCGAAAAAGGTATACCCCGCAAGCACCACTTAACACGCGCACACAAAGGCAATAGCTTCAGTAAGAAAGGACGACAAAACGAGGCATCCAAAGATGACCGAAAAAACACAAAACCTCCCAAAAGACTAACGTCACTAAAATCCAAAATAAAAACTACAGCAACAGGCCCATCATCTCCAGCACCCAATTGCCGAATTTGGGCTGAAACGGACATAAAACGGCCACTAGTTTCGCAATAGAGCCGAATTAAACACGCCGCTCTGATCGCAACAACCCATCATTGATGGGTATAATTAAAAACCAGGGTCATTACACCAATAAAAATCAGTTCATACAATCAGGTAGATATTGATAAAGTGGCAGATGGAAAGATGGATCAACAAATTGGCACTTACAAGTTCAGCTCTGCAGATTAAATCAGCTGGGCCAAAAGTGGAGAGAAGGATCTTTAACATATTTTACTGATTTCATATCACTCCCTAAGGGAGCCACAGAAGAAGTCAACAAGAAGTCAACAGGTACGTAAATAAGAAGGCATTGCTGATTATCGAGTACAACAAAACAGATCAAGAAGATAAGTGGATTTAATCTTCAATGCTCTTAAATTCGGTTCATCATAGGTCATCATACGAGTTTCATGCATGTAAAGGACAATTGACCCCATTTTTTTTTAAATGCTTGAGGGCAGTATGTACATGGCAACAGTGGGGGAAACTGTCACCATCTAAAGTGCAAAATTTGTATGTTGTCAATGAATAATGCTCCTTGAGCATTTAGGTAAGGATTGGAGTCTGGGTTAGCTTGGGTTGCCAGGTACAAAACCTTTGGTTAATATTAGGATTTATTGGCTTTCAGCAGGGGGTAAGACATGCCAACCTAACAGCAACAGAATGACATCAACTTCCAGCGTAACCAGAGTGCTAGTCTTATTCAAAGACTTAATGGTAGGAGGGCACTCTTAGCATATCGAACGGTCACACACACACTTGACTAAAGGCTAGGCCTGGTCATGAATATTTAAATCTAAATGACCATTACTGGAAATTGCACTGTTTTGCAGCAAAGTTAATCCACTAACCTCAACGAATTTGACGGCAATAATTTTTTAATAATTATCGTGATATTACTAAGATCTTTTGAACAAAGGTTTAAGAGCTGATTTTGTAATGTCACTGATACAGAGACTGCCATAGTAAATGCACGTAGCAGTTCCACAAAGTACCGTTTGGAAATCCCCGATGCCCAAATCGAGCAGATCGTGTCCTAACCCCCCCAGGCTTTCAGTTACTCAAGTATGTATTTGCACAATTTCAAAATAGGCATATTGCCTATGCCAAGATTTTAGATCTACAAATCTAAAAACCAAAAATATCCAATACCAAGAATTGATATTTAGATTGTTAAGATTTGACATATACCAAATTTGTTGGCAAATCATCTGTACTGCAGTGTTTTGTAATTCATGGAATTTGTTCTTGTTTATGTATGTAGTGATGTGAATAAATGTTTTTCCTCTGTGGGAGAAAAAGAAAAAAAGAAAAAAAATGATTTATTAAAGGAATACTGGCAAGTTCGGCCAACAGAAAGAAGACAACGCTTTTGTAATATCAGACAGATTATAGCAGGCCAGAGTAAGAGAAGATATCAGTAGCTTCCCACAATGCATTGCTTCCAATGGAGGTTTTAATACAGGTACTTATGTGAATCGTTTGAAATGAAACATCAAAAATAAGTTGTATACTAGAGTGTGGGCCTGACGTTTCAATCCTAGCAGGATCTTCATCAAATGAAACATGGCTAAGGTAATGGTCACTGATCACAAACTTGCATTTTAAGAATGTTTCATCTCTAATGATTCACACGACTACCTGTACTGAAATCTCCATTGGAAGCATTGCATTGTGGGAAGCTACTAAAATCTTCTCTTGGCCAGGGTGATGCCAGTTGGCTCCACAATGCTCTGGCAAGATTAGTAAACAATAGCAGAGGTTGATGGTTGTGAAGGATATTGCTGACTTGATATTATACACTCAGATATGGAAAGACCACATGAAGCAAATGCACCAATTGTATTAACAACTGTCCAAGTCCAATCTTACTCCATTTAGTTAGCCGATTTTGCTGTGCTACATCGGTCACATAAATATATTTAGGACACATAATGGGAAAAGGACATGGTTAAGCCAGCACAAGCCAAAGTAAAGGAAGTTAACAAGTTTCTATTGCCTATCAACAGGAAAGAACTGATGAGATTTCTAGGTATGGCTATCTGATGAAATACTGTCCTAATTTTTCTGTTATTGCCCATCCATTGACAAGCCTGCTCTAGAAAGAAACTAAATCTTTTATCTGATTCCAAGAAGTATTGGACCAAAAAAAATACAGCGGTACTCGGACCGACTGTGTCGCCTGCCGTCGCGGTGTGTAATGATAGGTCTCATTTGACCTTTGAATTTTGGCATGGACCGTGACCTCGTATTAACAATGAAGGGACCCAATGGTGCAACCTATGATTCAAGTTTGGTTTCGATTGAACGTAAACTGTTTCAATTTAGGGGAATGTGACATTGTTAATAACCTAGCTTACAACTGACCTCACTGACCTTTGCATTTAGGACGTGGACCTTTGACCTTCATTAACATTAAGGGATCCAATGTTGCACCTATGGTTCAAGTTTGGTTCCAATGGAACTTCCACTTTTCAATTTAGGCGTCAATTTAAATTTTCAGCCATCTTAAAACATTGACTCACATGACCTTTACCTTGGTATGTGACCTTTGTACCTCATTCAGCAAAGCGGACCCACATGTTGCATCTATGACTGAAGTTTGTGTAAAGATCCATCAAAGTCATGGGATATTACAAGCAAATGTTAACCATTTTTTCCAAACAAAAAAAGACTCAACAACAGACTACAGGGACAAAGTGATCCCTAGTGTCTTCCTTGCTCAAGGCAGGCGACACAAAAAGACAGACTTATGGCATGCATTTTGAAAGCATATGATTTTTTCAGATCATTTCAAATGATTGAATGGATGCCAGTGATGTGGTGGTGTACTTGCACAAGAGGGAAAGACAAGATTGAGCATCCAATTTGCTCCTTTTCAATGACTATGATGAGCATGGTCACATAAATACATAAGCCAGCCCGCCCATCCTCCCACGCATTATCAAACAGTAACACACAGACTTGACTAAAGATTAGGCCTGGTCACGAATATTTAAATCTAAATAACCGTTATTGGAAATTACACTATTTTGCAGCGGGGTTAATCCACTAACCCGACGGATTTTGAAGTCAATAATTTTTTCCTAAATTATCATGATATTACTAAGATCTTTTGAACAAAGGTTTAAGAGATGATTTTGTAATGTCACTGGGACCGAGACTGCCATAGTAAATGCATGTAGCAGTTCCACAAATTACTGTTTGGAAATCCCCAATGCCCAAATCAAGTAGATCGTGTCCTACCACCCCTGCAAACTTCAGGTTATGCATTTGTACATGTATTTCCTTCATACCTTTTCTACTTCAAGAATGAACATAGTACATGTATTTCCTGTTAAAAGCACAGAAGTTGCAAACTGGTTTAGGGCCATTCTTCAAAAAAGTAAACCTTTTTGATAAAAAATGAAGTTAATGGTATTGCAAATTTCTTTATATTATCATGTTAACCATCCTTCCAAGTTTCCTGCATGACATTTTTAAACAATATGTTCAACTCAAACAAACACCATGAACATGTTAATGTTTTGGGATAAAAAATGTTAGATTATTACACCATTTTCAGGGGCGGATCCAGGATTTGAAAAACATCAAAATTACCGGGGGGCTGAAAGGCTGAAATTGTCCAAAATGGGCTGATTTTGCAACATTTTGCAGAATTACCGGGGGCGCGCGCTCCCTCCTAGATCCGCGCCTGATTTTGCTTCTTTAGTTTTATATTGAATAGCTACTAATTTTTGTTTGAAATACCGCCTAAAGTATTGCATGGACTTCAATTTTCAAAAATATGTTGAAAAAATTACAAATTTATAGGAATTAGACAAGTAATTAACAAAGAATTTTAATTGACTTTGGTATGTCACACACGTGACCAAAAAGACAAAGAAGTTTTTATATATTACTAGAAAACGACTGTCTCAGTAATGTTCATATTTCATGTCAAAAGCCAGTTTATATGTACCTTCCGTTATACAAAATAAATGGTTTAGATCTTTCTTCTTTCAAAAGTTATTGATGTGCTAATTACTGTCACACACGTGACCGGCCGCTCACAATTTTAGTATTTGAAGGACATAAGTTTCTGATCATATTGAACTTTTATTATCAGTTAAAATATGAATATGATCAGTTTAAACAAGAAAACAACAATTAATATTAATAATGACTAGCTTAAACTTGATTTCCATGTGTTTTTG